>JAZKJV010004213.1:0-170713 GCA_037367405.1 Ottelia alismoides | reverse complement strand
TTTACACTGCAAATGCCTCCCTATTGTCATGTAAATCTGTCAAATATGATATTAACCTTATATTTATAAAGCACCACTCCTAAGGAAAACATTTTATATAAGATGGATTGATTTAAAAAAAAAAGACACAGCAGCCTAAGTTCTCAAAGGATCCGCTAACACCTTTTCCAATATGCAGTAACATCGAGTCTCCAAAGAGAAGTCCGGGAGAAATTGCACCGATCACGCAAGTGAGCAGAGTCATGTTTGGCTGTAACGAAAGAGTAATTTGCTTGTAACGTCCCAGCATTCTTTCGATATCATACTATAGTTCCAGGTTTTCTGGAAATTACACGCGTGCCTTCCTAGACTTGCACTGTTTCTCATGTGTGCCACCCCCCACCCCCCCCCCCCCCCCCCCCAATTGGTTCCTATCCACGGCGTCGTCAAAACTAACGGATTTTCTCACTCGTGTATATATTCCCGCGTGCATTTACATGTGTGCATTCGTCATGACAGGGATGCAAATGGACGGATACGGATATAGGTATTACCGCATCCTTATTCATTTTTGAATACGACTACGTACGCGGATACGAATATTGATAGATATTAAAACTATCTTACCATATCTTTGAAAAATGGATATAGATGTAAAACGGATACCGATCACATGCGAGTAATGTTAGAAATACTCTATAGAATCGACTTAAATCTATATGAATTGGATAGAAAATAAATGATATAAATTTACTAAACGTGTTTGTTTCAAAAAAAAATATAAAAAGATGGTAAAAGAATGTATAGAATTATGTTATACATGGTTAAAAATAAATCTATGACTATATTTATATACGAAAACGGACATACGGATACAGATACAGATGTTTGCGTATATCAAAACGATATCCATGTATGTATCTATTTTAAAACGAACACGGATACGGAAGTCAAATTCTTATAAAACGGATACGGTGACGGATATATCTGTAGCTGTTTGCATCCCTAGTCGTGTATATATGTGCGGGAATGCGTGTGCGCATGTGTGTGTGCATTCGTCGTGCGTGTGCATGTATGTATATATGTCGTGCATATATATGTGTGTGTGTGTGTAGGATTTTTATCCAATGCGCACAGGGCTCATTAGCGTTTCGGTGAGCACCATTTGTAGGCCACACACGTGTATTACCAATTGAGTGGTGGTTACCTATTTCGAAGGATGTTGTTTTTGGGAGGAAATTAATATGCAAAGCGATTTAACAATAAGTGTTATTCCAATTATATCGCGTCCTAAAAAATAGGAAGATCGTTTTGGAAAGAAAACATTCGAATCGATGATTTCTTGCAGAAAATCGAGATCCAAATGCTCAGGTCAGTAATATGTATACAATAATGAAGTAAATGGTTGTTGTGAGATCAGTAATATCCAAAACAACGGTCAGTAATTTACATTCATTTTATTATATGGTGTAGAATTCAGTAATATATACACAATGGTTAAGTAAGTGCTTGTTGTGAAGTCAGTAAAACCATAACAAATGGCCAGTAATTTCTATATGTATTATTACCTTGAATAGAATTCAGTAATTTAGAGACAATACTCACGTAAATGGTTGTTGCGAGATTAGTAATATCCAAACAACGACCAGTAATTTACATTCATTTTATTACATGGTGCAGAATTCAGTAATATATACACAATGGACCAATAAGTTCTTGTTGTGAAGTCAGTAATATAAAAACAACAGTCAGTAATTTACATTAATTTTACTATATGGTGTAGATTTCAGTAATATATACACAATGGACAAGTAAGTGCTTGTTGTGAAGACAGTAAAATCATAACAAATGGTAAGTAAGTTCAGTAATATGTGTACGATTATCAAGTAATAGCTACTATGAGATCAGTAATAACAAAGTAATGATTAGTAAGTCATGAGAATTGTTCAAGTAAGAAAGTAACTATTTGTTAATGTATGCACATTACATAGACAATGGTATTATTAGCCATTTGTTATGTTATTACTGATCTCACAACACATATTTACTTGACCATTTTTATACATATTACTAAATTTTGTACAATTTAACTATTTCGATGTAAATTACTGATCATTGTCTTGATATTACTGATCTCACAATAAGCATTTACTTGACCCAATTATATATATTACTATCATAGCGTTTGGATCATTAATCATCCGCGTGGAATCATTTATTTGAATCGTTTCTTTCCAAAACCGTCTTCCAATTTTTAATGGCGTTGTATAATAGGAAATATAGGATTTTTTTAAATACGTGGTAGCCTATAATTAGAAATGTAGCTATTGCTAATACACGTGTATGACCCAGAATGGGTGCTCATTGAAACGCTAATGGGCACAGGGCTCACTGGATAAGCCCTCTCTCTCTCTCTCTCTCTCTCTCTCTCTCTATATATATATATATATATATATATATATATATATGGGTTAAATGGGACTGCCCCCTGGGAGTAACCAACTTGGCTACTCCCACCCCTATTTTTCCCTTATTTTTTTATTTCTTTGGAAAATAAAAATTTATAAATTCATCATTATATCTCTCTAACATTCTATTAAAATTTCGTTAGAAACAGAGACTCCTACGACCTCCATCCAAACAGCGTCGATTTAAAAAATCCTGCGACCGTTAAAAAAATGACGTCTGGATGGAGGGCCTAGGAGTCTCTGTTTCTGATGAAATTTTAATAGAATGTTAGAGGGATATAGTGATGAATATACAAATTTTATTTTCCAAAGAAATAAAAAATGAGGGGGAAAATAGGGGTGGGAGTAGCCAAGTTGGCTACTCCAAGGGGGCAACCCCATTTTACCCTATGTGTGTGTGTGTGTGCATTCAAAAGTCTAAAAAACTTTCCTCAACATCTAGCATGTCTATCAATTAGAGATGTAGACGGATACAGGTGTATCAGTATTTGATCATTCGTCGTATTCATTTTATATAGATTTTGACATCTATGATCATATCTATTTCACAATTGATACATATATTAATATCATTTTGATATCCACAAACTTCGCTATATTTGTATCCATGCATCTGTTTTCATATAATAAATATAGTCGTAGATTTATTTATACATTCTTTCATCATATTTGGTATAATTATTACGATATAAGCGCATATAGCATATTTATATATGCGTTCCCTTGAATGTATGTATAAGCTTCACGTGACATCGAACTCCAGCAATTATGAAATAACAATGCTACATGTAAAATTCGAAATTTCACAGTTGCTAGAGAGCGCACTTACACAACAAATCTATAGGACCTAGGGTACAAAGGATAGGGTACAAAGGACATGGTTGATTTGATTGCCTCTTAATTCATCTTGATCTTCTTACAAGGATGCAAACGGACGTATACAAAATGGACGTACACGGATATAGGTGTTCCTATATCTTTTTTAAAATCTAGATACGGATATGAAAACGGATATCTTGCGGGTATTTACGATCACAAACCATATCCTTTAAATATGCATACGAATATTAAAATAGATTATCATAATTCAGATATAGATATCTTACAAACAGATACGGATTATCCTATGGACAATAAAGTATTCCCAAAACTTAAATGTCATGTCATTATAACGTAAAATAAAAATACAATAAAATAAAAAAGAAAATAAAGTAATATGTTAAACTAAACTTTTATAACAAATAGTTAAACACCATAAGATATATACTTGGATAAATTACCATGAAAAAGAACCCTAAATATGTACCAATTCTCAATTAAGAGCCTCATTTTTAAAATGATATAAAGAATGTATTAAAATTTCAACTTTATGCTTTAACATCGATATATAAGGGTTGTGGAAGCTTACGAAAGCGTATTTAAGACAAAAAAGATCAAACCCCTTGCGTTTACAAGTAAGGCCTTGCTTTGAAATCAAGGTATAGTTGGGACTTTTTTTGTAATTTACTTTATTTGTTTTTCTTCGCGCATTTGTAATGATTCTAAAACGTGATATTTATGTGTAATCATATAATATATTCAGATATTTGTTTATATACGGAATACACACAAACACAAAGATTTTTAGTAATACGGATATCTGTATCTATATTATTGTTCCACGGAAGATATTGTGGAGAGTTTTGGAGAAGAGACAAGTACATGTCCTATACATTAACCTCATAAAAGATATTTATGATAGGGTTTCATCTTGTGTAAGGATAGAGTCTGAGAAAACATACTATTTTGACATCAACATTGGTCTGCATCAAGGTTTAGCTTTGATTTCATTCCCTTTTACTTTGATCATAGATGAGTTGATAAGTCACATTCATGATGAGATACCTTGTTGTATGTTATTCGCTGATGATATTGTATTAATTGATGAGATTAGATATGGAGTAAATGAGAAGCTTGAGGCCTGGAGACATGCATTGGAGACTAAAGGATTTCGTATAAGTAGGGTTGAGATTGAATATTTGGAGTGCACTTTTGATATAAGAAATTGTGAAGAAATTGAGGTGAGAGATTCTTTTATATACTTGCGATCTGTTTTGCAACATGATGGGGAAATTGATGGAGATGTTACTAATAAAATAAATGCAGGTTGGCTAAAGTGGGGAGGAGCCTCTCCTATTCTCTGTGATAAGAAATTCCTTTGAAAATCAAAAGAAAGTTTTACAAAACAGCCGTGAGACATGCTATGCTCTACGGATTTGAATATTGGCTTGTGAACCATAGACATGTGCAGAGAATGGATGTAGCAGAAATGAAAATGCTAAGGTGGATGTGTGGACACACACATGTAAAGATCGAATTCGGAATGATGCAATCATAAGGAAAGTTGATGTAGCTCCAATCAAGGACAAGATGCGAGAAAATCGCTTAAGGTTGTTTGGTCATTTGCAATGGAGGTCAGTTGATGCACCAGTGAGGAGATGCGAGTTTTAGGATGTTGAGTTGGCTAAGAGATGGCGAGGAAGGCCTAAGAAGTGTTGGAATGAGATGTACGAAGGGATCTTACTTTTTTAGATCTAAGCCCGAGAACGACCCAAGATAGATCTGAATGGAGGCAAAGAATCAATGTAACAACCCTACTTAATGTGGGAAAATGCATTATTATTATTGTATGGATATCTATATTCATATCCGCCAGAAAAATTTGTAACCATATTCGTATATGTATCCTTCAAAAAATTGAAAAGGTATATGTACCCATATCCATATCCGTAAAAAAATAAAAACCCATTCATATCTATATCCATCAAAATAAAAACATATATCCATATCCGTTATTGTTAGTGCAAGTCGTATGATCGATTACACCTACAGTTCTTAGATTGAAGGTTAAAAAATGATAAAGGTATTGCAAGCTTAAGCAAGATATGTTGTAACATCTCAAAAGTACCACCTCATTTGAAGTACGTTGTACCTGATCCATATTCCATACTTTTCATCATCGAAAATAAGATTTTTTTTATGGTTGAGTTCATTTAAGAAATATAAATTTACAACATATTATCGAAAATAAGGAAAGCTCTTGGGTTATTTCTTTTTTTTCCCTCTCATGAAAATTGGATGTGGCAAAGGACATACTTTGATAAATTATTTGTACCACTTGTTGAAAGAACTATAACTCTAATTAGATATCTTTGATCAATTGTGTTTAGCAAAGAAATTTAGGGGGTGTTTGGATAGTGGGTTTAGGTGGGTTAAACTGGTTGCAGGTAACCCATTTTTGGGTTTTGGTGTTTGGATAGAGGGTTAAACTGGGGGTGGGTTAGAAGTATGTTTGAGGTGATGTGATTGTATTGGAATTTGAAAAAGTGAAAAGTTATTGTGATGTGATTGTATTGGAGTTTGAAAAAGTGAGTAGAAGTGGAGTAGTTTATAATTTTTATATGATATGATGGTATAGTATATTATTTTTTGATGGAATTGATGATGGAGAATTGATTTATTTAATTTTTTTAAAAAGATAAAAAGTGGGACCCACATGGAGTGAGAAAATATGGGGTAGGGGAGTTAAACTACCCTTGGGGTGGTTTAACCCGATACAAGAACGCACCCTTAGAGACGAAGGTTCGGATGTTTTAGATGCAAAAAATTGTGTGACTTTAATTCGAACTCATGGGTTTATTAGTTGGATTAATTCTCCAAATCATTGCCCAACCATCGCCAACTCTTCGTGTGATTTCCAAATATCATCGCATCCTCTCACTCCTAAGTCATATACCCATCCAATTCAAGCATAAGCACCAACAAATTCTCATAATCACCATGCCAAACCATAGCATAAGCTCACTTAATCACCAACAACTGAATCAAGATGCACATCCAATTCAAGCATTAGAAGGAAAGCAAAAAAGAAAAGGAAAATTTAAGGGTATTTGATTAAACCAGCATTTGCAGGAAGACAGTTGGACAGAGCGATATGCGGTAGTTACTGCCATTTGTTGTTTAAAATCATGGAGATACAGTAAACTCTGTTTAAGAGAAGATGAAAATAAACAAGTGGGCAACATTCTTCCACCCCTCCAAATGACAAATATCAGGATAAACATATTCTGGGATAAGCTCCTGTATAAGGGACTGTTCTTTATCAGTCAACCACACAAAACTTTAAGAAAATTGTCGGGTGATCTCTCCCATGATCTGCATTACATATGACGCACGTAAACCATATTTAGAAGAATGCATGCCTGGATACATTAGATGGGAGTACAACTGCTATTTAAATCAGTAGCGGTGTTGCTATCCCCATACTATACATAGATGGAACCTAAGTGAAAAAACAGTTTCATGGTGACATCGACCTCCAGCTGCTATGAAATAATAATGCTACATGTAAAAAATCATAATTTCATGGTTGCTAGAGAGAGCACTTACACGCCAAATCTATGGGGTCTAAGGCACGGGGTTGATTTGATTGCCTCTTAATTCTCCAGCACCTTGATCTTCTCAAAGCTATTGGTACATTCTTGGACAATCTCATCTGTAAGACTATCACTTGCCATGAGCTTGTACTGCTCGAATTTTGCGAGATCACACTTCAAGGCTGCGGTCTTGCAAGTTCTGATGGTACCTGGACACATGAGATATAAGTTACTAATAAATCTGACATAGATGCTGAGGAAAATGAGGTAAGATAAGCTGGAAGATCACAAGTTTTTCTCAGAAATCAGAACGACAAAGACTTGAACAGATGCAGGTGGATAGACAATGAGAAACTGTATATTCATCATAGGCAAAGCTACATTCCCCCCAGGAAAATTAATCAAGGCTTTTGCATGCATCCATTCAGGGAGAGTTGTCATCCCACTTATCTTTCTAGGCCAAGGACAAGTAGCTTTCGATTGACTTAATCTTAGTGAACAATAGAGCTATAAATTAGTGAATAGACAATGAGAAACTGTATACTCATCATAGGCAAAGCTACAACCCCCCCAGAAAAAATAATCAAGGCTTTTGCATGCATCCGTTCAGGGAGAGTTGTCATCCCACTTATCTTTCTAGGCCAAGGACAAGTAGCTTTCGATTAATCTTAGTGAACAATAGAGCTATAAATTAGTAAATGCGCGCGCGCGCACGCGCGCCAGATTAGACCCTTCTCTCCTCCAACTACCCCATATCTTCCCTATTATCTCTTGAATGATGTCATCAAACTCGTCAAGCCCTCTAATTATACCCACATCACCATCTCCACTTATCAACCCTGACCTTGATCATGTCGACCATGCCCTTGAGACCATGGCCTCAAATATCGATGATACATTGCCGACATATCGGCGTTGTCGAGTCGGAAATATCGATAGCCCCCTATGTCCCTATCTCTTTTTCTCTAATATCAACGCCAACGGTATGCCAACAATATATCAACAATATATCACTGATATGTCAATGATTTGTCCAGAAGTAAAGAACTCATTTTTAAATCTATTTCACTCGATATGGATATCTGTAAGCCATTTCCCGAACATCGCCCATCTTTGGACAATAAGAATTTCTGGAGCTTTCTTTAAAATCTGCAATAAATCTTGAGGCTTGGACGGCTCACTTATCGGTGACAGAATTTACAACCTTTGATATTTGTAACATTGACAATCATAGAGTCAATCTAGTCTGCTTCATATTTCTACAATGTCTCGGCATCCTCCATATTCCACCTCCCCCTAACAATTATCATGGGATTAGCTCTCTCGCACGTGGCTAACCATGCGTATAAGAAGTATCTTAATAACACATGGGAGAAATATGTTATAGAGACTAGATCAAGAGACGATATGGAGGACATCAAGCATGGCACATGGATCCACCGAGACACTCCCGGTTCTCACGGTTGACAAATATTCAGCTTACTTATGTCGTAAGTAATATATTGGCACATAATGAATTATGAGTATATGATGTTGTATTATTTGTTATTTTAACTTATTTATGCATTCTCTATGACTAAACCTCTAGTGCATGCATTACACTGTACTACATATCAACTTGTGTGGAGATTATGACAAAAATACTACTTCGCAAAGGATTGACTTTCAATACGCTTTGATTTGATGGTAGGCGGTGGTCGATGATTGGATTTGGGACGGACTAAAAGAGAAGATGAAATAGGTGAATGTGCGAGGTGACTCTTGACTCAACCTCAAACTTGAGGGATGCTTCCAGAGAGGTTGTGAGCGGTGGTCATTCAGCTTGCTTTCCCTACTCAAGTGATTCGTCAAAGATAAAGCAAAACTTATATTTATACCTAGCATATGTTTTTATCTTGTTTATTGATTACCCAATATTAGAAACCTTAATTTCAGAAGGATATTGGCAATATGTCAGCAAAATCCCTTGATATTTTCCCTTCCCAAAATTTTGATCAAAAAACACCGATATCGATATTTGAAACCATGCTTGAGACCCGCACTATTATTCGCCGTTCATCTCCACAACATAGCTTTCTATCATTTGCCACTCATCTCCACAGCAAGAGGTAGCTCAGGATATAAATGCCAAAAAGAGCAAGATGCACATGTACGATATCTTGTAACAACATAATAGTGTTCTAGATCTTCTACATGTAGACAATGTTCATGCACCTCGATTGTTCTTTGAGGTTCACTAGGACATGCAGAAGCTACACCGCGTACAAGCTCACTGTAGAAATGGTGCCCATGTAGCATGGGTCCGGGGTGGTCCATGGCTCACACCACCTTCCATAAGGTGATGTCTCTGGAGTCTGGATACACATAAGAAGAACGTGGGTAAGGAGACATTTATAGCCATGGCTACAACACCAACACAACAGTCCTTAACACTCTCTTCAACATTATTCTGAGAAGTTACATATACTATGAGCTCAGATGCATCAATGACCATTGTTGATGCCTCCCCGTTTCCAAAATGGTCACAACCACCAACTTCTATGTTCTGCCCACCAAACAATGCCCTCCCTGAAACTGCACGAGAGTGTTGCCACCCTCGTAGCATTTCAACCTCTACTGACCCTTCTTTGGGCGCACTGCCCAATACAATGCCAACATCATCCCTTATGCTTATGTAAGGAATCCCATGCATGAAGAGATGAGGAAACAAGTTGACCATTCACGATCCCTTCTACTTCAACCTCATGTTGATAACCAGCATGGGAAGGGAGGGGATGTGCATACAATCATTGCGAAGGGATCTAGGACTGGCAGGCAGTTCATGTCACATATCTGGGATAAACTGGCAAAGAAATGCTGACCTCGATGGCCACCGTGCCCCTTCAAGGTCACCACTGGAGATGGGCGCAGCTTTCTGCCCTACAATGTTGCTCCTGCCGGATAGACCTTTCGCGTAACCTACAGTGGAGCCCAATTCAACCAAGGTCTTTAGATCTGGGTGGTGCTTGGGTGTTTTAATTTTTAAAATGTGAAAAACGGGCGAGCTTATTTTAAAGTGGTCAAGGTCCTCTCCTACTGCACTGATCTGCAGTTTTATGTATTTGCCCTCTTGCTCTTCCTCTTCCAATGATTTTTGCTTCTAGGCCTTTGATTGTTTGTTCTGTGTTGTACAGTTGTTGACCTGAAATTACCATCCACCTTTTCAATCAAACGGTGCATAAGGTATGCATTCTTGGTTTGCTATTATTACAGTTCATGAGAGTTATATGTTGTTAAAATAATATCCATTATCAGATCATGATATATAGACTTATATGAGACGATGATATTGAGAATAAGGAGAAATGTTCGCATTTTGACCGTAAAAAGGGAAATGATAATGTTGGGTTAGGATTCTTAGGAATTGCAAAGATGACCACACCAGTGATGGACACATATGAACATGGGGTTGTTGCCAAGATCAACTTCAATAGTAATGGATACGGGTATGCACTCATGGATGCAAGGATTAGAGCCCAAGGATGACAATGGAGCGTGTGACCGACCCATGGTGGACCTGTTGTTGTCAAGGCATATGAGAGCTCTGTAGATGGCCTTAAATATAGTGACACATCGGCGACATTTCGCCAGATATGTCGCTATCGCCAGATCGATGAAATCCAAAAGCCAACATTATCTTTATCTCAGAGGTCGACAATATATTGCCAACTTCCTTAATTTTTTAAGGGAAATGGGATCTCAATTTGGACGACATCTTCCTCATTTCACACATATCGTCTAAGTTGCCCTCCTCCGTTGAACATATATGCAAGTCCTAATACATATATCACATGCAAACATGAACCCTTAAACTAAATTGTATTCCTGGACATTGTCCCCGAGCCCCTAGAAAAGAGAGGAACACTGTACAAGAGGAACAAAAGTCAATTGACATTGATGAGGTAGTAATAAAGGAGCAATGGGCTGCAATAACGGATTTGTCCCAAGTGGAGCGGCGCGATATAGGTGTTCATGACGAAGAGACAAAAATTGTACTGTAATTGGAGGTTGAACAGAATAGCATAAAACGTAAAGTTGATAAAAATCTAAACAGAATGGCATAAAATGTAAAGTTGATAAAAATCTAACTAAAAAGTAAGTTTTTAACTGTGTTGTCAAACTTTTGTTAGGATGTTAACCGGAATGGTCAAATACAAGAGTTATAAGTTTGAAGAGATTAGTATGTAGATATGAAGCTTACATGGGCTAGCATGGACTTAACAAGTTTACAGATATACATGTAAAAAAGTCGTGGATTTCCTCACAATTGAACTTCAGAGGCATGTGGTTGGTTGCTGACTAACGGTGTGCTTTGTGTGCAGACATGATAATATTACAAAGAAAAGGTTGATTTTGTGAACTAAATAAGACGAGGCACATTCAAGTATTGAAACTTAGTTCCTGGTCTTTGCGGTTACCATAGTTATGGTGGATGAGAAAGAGGTGGAGTTATATAAAGCCTGAGTGCTGATAAAAACTCTAAAAATGTAAGGATTGCCAATTAGTATAACAAAGATGGGTTGAATAAAATGCAAATTGCCTCTCATGCCCCCCCCCCCGACGGGTTCTACCATAGAGGCCAACGATAGACGATAACCCCCCCACCCCCGAACACAGCTTACAACTTCCATCGTATTGTGCTCTCCAAAGGGCAACTCTTCTCAAAATATCAAAAACAACTAAAAGCTTATCAAAAGTAATATTATTAGGCCATGTTTGGATTGAGGGCTAACCCTCCCTTTGGGGGGGTTTACCCCTCAAAACACACCCTTTCTCTCAATATTAGCTTCAACTTCCTTTTCTTGTTATCTCTTAGCCTTATAGAATAAGATCTTACCAAACAGATCATCCATTGGAGTGTGGTTGAATCATTGATCATCCATTGTAGTGTGTTTGAATCGTTGGATTCTTGATAACAATTGTCGTAGTTCTCTCCACTAAGATGTTAGCAATCTTAGGAGCTTTTTCATTTGCATAGATTCATCTATCTACATCAAGATTCATAAGACCATTAATAATACATGTGAACCTTTTTTATGAAAATGTATCCTCTTGAGTCTCCTTCTTCCATCCTGAAAAGCTCGCACCTTTGTTGCAGAAGACTTATGTGAGTTTGTTTTACTTTACTTGCACTTTTGTATGAGATGCTCAACTTGTTCCAGATCTCATATGTTTTCTTACATGCTAATATCCGGTTAAATTCTTCTTTGTTCATGAGACATAAGAGGTTGTTCATCGCCTTCGAGTCGTGCATCAATTTCCTTTTATTTGTATCACTTACAACTTATTTATTTAAGTCGAGTGTACTTTATCTCGATCACTAATACTTCATAATCCATCGACTCCAAGAAAATATGCATTCTTACTTTCCAAAAACTATAGATTGTATCATCTTAAGTGAAACTAACCCCATCTTATATATGAGAGAAGAGTATGTGATTTTGGTGAAGATTGCACAAGTACCCCTAAGAGGAAAACCTAGGGTTAAGGAGGAGATTGCATGAAAATCCCAAAGCTAAAAAATGGAATAGAAATACATATATTCTTTCACACACCTCCTCAAGTAACCGTATATGCATCAATCATGCCCAACTTAGAGACAAAGAAAATGCTAGTTCCGAGTAAGTTCCTTTGTGAAGATAGCAACAAGCAGAGGCTCGAAAGAGATGTATGGAATTGTTACAAATTTACAATCTTCCTATGACAAGCCGTATATTCGATGTGAAATAAGTTCAACCTCAATATGTTTGGCATGCTCATGGAAGACTAGGTTAGAGTCAGGATGGTTAATAGATTTGTTGTCACAATATAGAGGAATGAGAGCCATCTTCCATAAGAACTAAGCCAAGTAAGCTCACAAGTTACCTAGACCATATCCATTATACTCTGTACCAGATCGAGAAACAATAGTAAGCTCTTTATTATGCTAAGAAATGAGATTTGCTCCAACAAAGTAGCACATACTAAATTAAAGATGTCATAACATAGACTGCATCAGAATAAGAATAAAAATCCAAGCAGACAAGCAGGAGTAAAAGAGACATTTTCTATGTCAGCTCTTTAAATAGAGCAAGAGAAGTAGTAAATCCTTATGTTGACTTGCCTTACTAACTGCATATGTGATACTGGTTGGGTAGCACTCTCTGTATATAAAGAGGTAAATATGATTTTGTAAAAAAAAACATGTCATGTGGTACAGAATATTAGAATTGCCTCCATGTACCCCACCCCCTACTTTATTTCTTTAAAAAATATATCACGTCCCCTTAAATCTGTGGAATCCGACCCCTCATCCATATTCTTCTTACTCAACATGTGAATCTAGCATTCTCCTCCTTTCAACCCCCAAGCTTGATCGCATCAATTCGTATCACAGTCAAGTCATCATCATCCTTTGTCAATCTTACAGTGTGTGCAATGAATATGACAAAACAAAAAGGCATAGATTGTGTGATATCTTCCTACTACTGCAAATAGAAAGGTCTTCGCAAATCATATTCCCTAGACTTGAGTGTCTTGTGCCAAGCGTACAAGTTCTCGTTTGCATACTAAGAAGATGTTCGGAAACATACAAGTGATACTCAGATAATCAAAGAAGAAAGTAATATAGAAGCTTTATGGCATCCTACCTTCACCTTCAACCACTCCAACACCCATAGCTGATGTTCTTGGACAAGGTTGCAAAGACTCAGTGGCCAAGGTCTCAAAATATCATTAATGTTAAAAAGGTCCATATACGATACAAAAACCCGTTATACCACATCTGTAATCTCAGGAGTGGGATCCATAAGGTCATCGATGAATTGCAGACTAACAGAGGGAGAGTCGAGAAAGAAGTATACTATTATCCTGAGAATGGCACATACATTCATACATTCTTTGACTATCTCAACTTTAAGGCACCTGGCCATTACCTTTCCCAAACCCCAGCAAAACCTCTATTGTCAATCCCACCAACAATGCTAGGCCCTGCTACCAACACCAATGTCGCAAGGCCACATCGCCTCCTGCTTGGTTTCCTCACAAAAGCAATGTGAAGGGACAAACGTTTACTAGGATAAAATCAACATGTGTTACAAAATTTCGAATTATCCATAAAAAAATTAAAGGAATCATCCAGTATAATACAAGTTGAGAAGAGAAAAGCTTCGTTGGATAAGCTTATCAAACTCTAAAGGTCTGTTTGGTTACCGGGTTAACATGGGGTAACCCGGTGTATCCCTCTGCATTCCTGGGTTGGAATTTCATCACAAATCAAAGTGATATCACATCACATTCCTTATTCCAAATCCTCTCCAACCCTCATAACCATCCAAACAGCTACTATTCACAGGATGTTACCCCAACCCACCCCATCTCAGTAACCAAACAGACCCTAAGCCTTGATTGATCTCAATAGTGTCCCAAGCCTGGATTCGAGCCGTAATTGGGGGAAACTAGACCTAACAACTTGTTGGATCCGGATCCAGTTGAAAAATTGACAACCACCCCCAAATTGTCAAGTGGTAACCCCCACTATTATAACTCACTCTCACACTTTGTGAGTATTGTATGTGGACTATGTTTGAAGTGTTACACAAACCCTTGTCAACTTTAGCCTAAATCTTGCATCTCGAGCTCCTACTTGATAGTCGATCCCTATCCCAAGGTCTTGACATTGATTTCATTCAGTTGTATGGAATTCAGTTTTCATTCAGCTGTATGGAATTCAGAGTTCCTGCAGTTTTTATCTTGCCAAGGTTTACTTCTTTGATCAATAATTTTCTTAATTCTTTGCTCACTTTGTTCCCAGCTTCAATGGCATCTACTCCTCTCACCCTTCAAGAGTATTCTCACTTTCTGTTGCCGGTAAAAAAACGAGACGCTTTGTTGATTGAATCCGGTGTTTGTTAGTCAATGGAATAAGTCCCCGCTTCTTGTAATAAAAAGGCACTGTAAAATTTACAAGAAAGTAAGAACCCTGATGCGGTTTTCTTCTGGTGAAAGAGGACATACCACTCAAATCAAGTAAGTTGAAGATGACGGGACAATTTCCAATACTCCTAACCATGGTAATGGCAGACCATATTTTCTGGTGATCCTCACGTGACGATCTGATGATACATACCTTTGTGATTCGATTTATATATTTAACTGCAACAAGAAGAACTGGGATAGAGAAAAAAAGGCCAGAGCAACAATATTGACAAATACAAATATTACTGCATAATTAACTGTAAAAATAAAGGAAGAGATGATAAAAGAGTTGACCTTGAAATGACCCTAAAGATGCACCCAGACCACACTCCCCAAAGTTGAGAAGAATGCCGTCTTTGATTGCTTTAGATATATTGAACTGTGTGAGGATGATGGGGTCCTCGCGAGAAATATCTCCATTTGGGTCCAAGAAGATCTCCATCACAAAATATCTGTTCTTAAACCCCACCATTCTCTATAGAGTGAATTGTACCTGCGGCTGGAACTCAACTGATCGTGGGAGGGGAGGGGGGAGAATAGAGGTTGGATGCTCGTGGAGAGGAGGCCGTCCCGTGGCGCGGGGAGAAGGAGCTCGCGTCGGAGAGGAGGCCACGCCGCCGCAGGGAAGGTGACAAGGGGTTGGAGGGTTTAGTTCTTCAGGAAAGTCCACTTCTACGGGACAGTTTTTAATTCTTACGTTTTCAATGTTGTAATATTAGAACCCTCGCAAGCCGGGACTATTAAAAAGGTAAATTAAAAAAAAGACCCCAACTATATTTAGATTCTCAAGTAGGACATCATTTTTCAATTGTAACAAACTTTAAGGGTTTAATGTCAATATATAAGGATCGTTGAAGCTTATAGAGGCCTCTATTTGAGACAAAAATATAAGATCATGCATCTCTTTGTTATAATTGAAAATGAGCCTTTCATTGGGAATTGATGTATAGTTGAGGCTCTTTTTGTAATTTACCCCTATTAAAACTCACATTTTTATTGTGCGTTCCACAATTTCACTGATATTTTTGCTGAAATTTCAGTTTCATGGAGGCGAAATCATCTCGACACGGCGGTGGTATATTGTCATATAGGCTACATAGCACCAACATGTCAGCAACATATCATCATATTAGAGATATGCATGTTATTTCTTTTATTTTTTTCTTTATTTTAAAGAAAGATGCTTAATATTTTTCAAAAAGAGGTGCTTGATATTTTAGTTTTATTTTGATTTTTCTCTTTTAATTTTATTTCGATTTTTCAAAAAGAGAAGCTTGTTTTTTTTGTTTTAAAGATGGGTGCTTATTCCTTTGACTTTTTTATTTTTTTAAGAAAAGAGATGCTTATTCCTTTATTTTTTATTTTTTTGATTTAGTGTTGATTTCATTTTATTCCCTTCCATGGTTATGTTAACTTTTCGATTCTCCCTTCACAACACACACAAACATCACCGAACTCTCAAGTCTCGAGAAGAATGAGCAATTCCCCTGTCATTCTCATGTTATTCTTATTGCGTTCTCTTCACTCTTATTCTCGAGACTCCAACTGAGTAATTATCCTCTCACTCTTCCTTGCATTCTCTTATTCTCTGGAATCTTAGAGAGCAATTCAACGATTTCCATGATCTTTCAATACTAACTCGAAGATAATTGGTCTTCTTTGTCATTTTGTCACAACTTTTTGTTAAGAGAATATGAAGATTGAAATTTTGAATCGTGGTATCTTATTTAAGAACTTCATATATTTTTCATTGTATGATTATTCTTTATAATAGTAGTTGAAAACGCAAAATCTAGGTTTCTGTATTGAATCCAAACATATCTATTTCAAATCCAATCATGTTGGATTAACATTAGAATTGACATCAATTTTTTTCATTTATTTAAGATAGCATTGCTAACATTTGACGGGTGACTCTACTATTGACAATATCATTTTGATTTAATTTTATGTTCTCGATGGGCATGTTAATTCATCCATCCGATCAGTAGTATCACGACACAATCACAGTAACGCAAGATAAGGTATTGATGAGCGTGAAATCCACCTCTTTAAGAGTAAGGAATAGTCGTAGTACATAAGGCAGATTTCGGTCATGCAAAAGACCACACCTTCGAATATGTGGACATTATTTTTACTTGGTAAGTGTACCAAGGTCGAACATAGAGACACGAGCCTATTTAATATATTAATCGAATTTGTTTATTAATGAGTGATTATCTTCTCATTTTCAGGTCTTCGTGCAAATGCAGAATAAAATACAAATCAAATAATGCAATTAATGATTAATGTAATTTTTGTTGGATTTTTCGATGCAATTTTACAATCATGCATGCATGGACATAATGTATGAATGAATGCAAAAGATAGACATGCAAAAGATGAATTACAAATATACCCTATAGAAAATGAGCACAAAGTATGATTCAGATTCATAGTCAATTTGAGCATAAAAATTAAGAGCGGGTATCTATCAATGGCAGAGAACTAATGATCAAAAGACACTATATAACATAAAAAGTCTTCGTATTCCATTTAGTGTTAAAACAGGAAATGAATTATGTAATTAGAAATAGGATAAAATAAGCAACAAAATGACACTCAAATCATGCAATTTGGATCTACAATGCTCAAGTTATGAAAGAAACAATGCAAGAACATAAATACAATAAAGATGCAAGAAATAAAAGATAAATAATTTCAAATAGATCCCTAGAGGGACCTATTTGCAATTTTATAAAACTGACAGGGGTCATTTGCAATTTCTCCATTTGCGCACAGTAACCTCTTTGTAATTTTGTAAAATCCCAAGGTCCTCCCCGTAAAATATCTAGGCACGCACGTGAGGCATGGGCCTAGGGACCAAAATGCAATATTGAAACTTTCCAGGGTCCTCGGTGCAAAGTACCCATCCCCCACGTGGTATGAATGCGAGGGGTCCAGGCTCAGGCCACATGGCGGTGCATAGTGGCTCGGTGCGAGGTTTGGTGGACCCGAGCCTGAAGGTTCGGCGTGTGGCTTGGTCGAGTTGGCATCACAAGGGTCGTCCGATCGAATCAATCAGACGATATCTGTACTTCATGCTCCGCCGCATGTTGTCGTAGGAGGTTGTGCTTCGACGACCTCTATGAAGCTCCTCTACACTCCAGCTTCTTGCATGAGGGTTGAAGAAACTTCTCGATGTCCTGGCGAAGAGGCTGGAGGTGCAGCGAGGCTCCGGGGATGGTCAGAGTGGCAGGTCGACGAAGCCTTATCGGAGGAGAAATGCTTGATGGTGCACCGGCGCAAGCTCCGACCAATGATGATCTTGCAAGGTTAGTCATAGCCGAGGTGTGTTGTGCGTGGAGTTGTGAGGTGAGTGGAGGGCCATGGGGGCGACGAGAGGCGGAGGCCTAGAGCTCCTTTTTCGGTGGAGCCGGGAAGAAGGGGGTGGGGCAGAGGAGGTTTTGGAGAAAGGGGAGTGCGAGCGGAGGGTGGCACGAAGATGAGGCCGGTGAGGTGAAGCTTGGAAGATGATCGGTGGGTGGTGAGGGTGAAGATAAATGTCGGAAAAATTAGAAGAAAATAAGAAAATAGGAAGAAGAAGGGTACCTTATCGGAGAGGGGAATTTGGCGGAGGAGGTGGCCTGGGCTGGGCTTCGGAGGAAGCCCGGGGTCGTCGCACATCGAGGTAGGCCAGCCTCAGAGCTCGACGGCGCACGAAGGTGGCACTACATGGTCGGAGGATCATGGATCTCACCGAGGGTGCTCGCGGCCATTTTCGCCTCGACAAACCGCCCTCCGCTGTCACCGGAGGGCGGAGGAAGCTAGGGAGGAGCCCCTTGGATGGTGGTTGAAGGTTATGGGCAGCGGAGCGAAGTGATTTATAGGTGGCGGAGCTCGGCGGTTACGTGGTGGGAGAGGGTTTTTAGCGGTGGTTTGATGGGGGGGAGTAATGGAGGTGCAATGATGGGTGGCATGCGAGGATGGCAGAGGAAACAACTATAAGGGGCTGCGGTTAGGCCTTGTGTAGGTTGTCGGAGATGGGGGCTACAATTGGAAGGGGGCGGGGCAGGCGCGAGGCGTAGGATGGTACACAAGGTTGAAAACGACGCGGTGGCCATTGGATCATGTGATCCAACGACCCAGGGGCGGGCGTAGTAGATGATGTGAATCTGATCTATCAGATCAGATCCAGCGGCTGATGAGGAGGCGTGTACGTGCGGCGGACATGTAGGCAGGGTTTAATCCTACGGTGGGAGTGGATATAGCGGCGTGGAGCGAGGGGAGCAGTAGGATTAGAGCGGAGATCGGGTGGTGAGGATCTGATCAGTAACGGTGATCGGACGGCTGTGGGCGAACGCCTTAGATCAGATCATATGATTTGATCTAATAGCAAGGGTAAATACGGGAACGGGTGATCGAGATGGAACCTGGAGTCCCATCCTACAACGGGGGGTGGAGTGAGTTACGTGGAGCAAGGAGAGACGTAAGATGAGAAGGCGATCGGTCTGTTGAGGTTTAAGCGCGAGGGAGCGACCCGGATGAGAAGGAAGGAGTTGATCGTATAGTGGGAATCAGGGACTGATGGGCAGTGAAGATGAAGGCGGGCCAGGGGGATCAAATGACCAGGAGAGGCGCCAGGTGGCGGAAGGGGGAGCGGCCACGTGGGCGGTCTAGAGGGTGCCACGTGGCCCAATAGAAAAATCAGAAAATGTAAAAAATAAAGAAAAATCTAAAAGAATTAGTTAGAGGCAAAATTAGGAAAACATCAAAACATGAAAGTTGTAGATCTCAATGAGATCTACAAGTTTCATGTTGGACAAAAAGTCAAAAGAGGCCATTTGTACAGAAGAGTATTTTAGGGGGCATTTTTGAAGGGACAAAAACACCGCTTTGGGGCGTTGAGATTTTTTATATTTTTTATCTCTTTTAAATGTCGAAATAGTTATAGACAATTAATTAACCTAATTTTTATGGGTTTTTATAAGAAATAAAATAAAGAAGAACAGGAGTTATTAAATACGATAAATATAGGCAATTATACACCGTTTATATACAATATAATACAGGATAAAAATAATGAATTATCAGTGATTTTTATTGAATTATTTAAGCAATGAGTTTAATACATCGATTTTAACATGATGAATACGAGATTCATCAGGTTTATTTCCATATTTTTTACACAGTTAGGGATGTCAGGAAAGCTCGAGCTCGATGGGCTCAACTCGGACTCGGCTCGAAACCCTAACGAGCTCGAGCTCGAGTTGGATTTTATGGCTCGTTAGCTTATTGAGTCGAGGCCGAGTCGGGCATTGTTCAACTCGGAAACTCGACTCGATAACTTGTCTCCTCTCCTCTCAATCAAAAGTTGAAATTTTGAAAACCCATACCTAAACGTCCCCAGCGGCCCACGCCCCAGCCCTACCCCCAACCCCAACTCCCAATCCCTCGAGTCCCGACTCCCATCCCATGTGCAGTGGCACCTAGTACGGTTCTTAACCCTAGAAATCATGCAAAGGGTGACCGTCCTCCTCCTCCTCGCAAGCTGCATCCCCTGGTCGGTTGTCCCTACTCCTGCCAACCCAACTAGCCGGTGAACCACGAACGTCCTCGATCCTCCTCTGAGTCCTCTCTGCTCCTCCCAACCCAGGCGACCAGCCCGACCCGACGAGCCCCTCGGCCCTCCTCCAGGCTTCAGGTTCGAGTCGTTATCTCCCTACCTAACCCTAAACTCGTCATAGGTCCGAGCCTCCGACTTCCCGTCAATTTTAGTGTTCTTTGATCCTGCTTGTTTACCGAAAACATGTTATGTTTGTTACTCGTTGAGCAGGCTCTTTCGCTTCCGTTGTTGCAAATTGACACCGCCGAAGGTTGTCAGTGTTCTGCATTTGAGTCAGAATTTCACGATTTTCTTGTTGTCTAAGTTTAAGTTCTTGAAATGACGTAATGGTAACAGATATTGCTGAAGAAACTTAGTTGAATAGAAACGATTATTAAAGAACTTAGGTTCGTGAGCCAGTTCATTTTGAGGCTCGTGAACCAGCTCAGAAGCTCATGGATCGATAAGAGGCTTGTGAGTCAGCTCGAACTCGATGAGTTCGAATTGGTGATCCGGGGCTTAACCCTTATCAAGCTCGAGTTCGAGACTTAAATTTCTTATCGAATTCGAGCCCGAGCTGAGGCCAACTCGGCTCGTTGAACTCGATAGACACCACTAATCGCAGTGCTTCCAACTCAACTTGCACGGTTGACATCTCCTACAACTCATGCTCCATGAACAAGATCTTGTTCGTGCCGACCTCCTCGCAATTCTACCTCGCCCTGGAAAAATATCCTCTTATTGACTTTCTTGCGCGTGTCTATACCATGGAAGGAAATATCGCGATATATCGGCGATATATCGCCGATATATCGATATCGACATGGGGCCGATATGGACACCGATGACGATATATCCCGATTTTCAGGCATTTTCTTCACAAAGGCTCGTCGATATGGGCGATAATCGTCGAAATATCGTATCGATACGATATCGAAACGATATCGATATCGATACGGCCTTCCATGGTCTATACCAAGCATATCCACAATTCTCATAGCCTACATGGCCATTTACAACAATGCTACATGGGCAATTACGTGCAATATAGAGATCAAATGAGGAGAAGATACGATCATGGAGGAGGAGAGCAATCGAGACAAATGGATGATCCGCCCAACCCATCGTCTTTCTTGTGATTCGTATATGGGTTCTTTCATTTTTGAACTATTGATTGTATTTAAATTGTATTCCAACTTCTATACTAAAATGGCAATAATTTTATTGTTCTAAATCTCTATCTGCCTTTGTTAAATAATCTGCTTTGTATATCAACCTATCAGACTATCCGCACGTGAGTGTTGTGCACGTCAATACAAAGTATATTAACCTAAGCTTATATTTAGAACTATATTTTAGAAAATAAATGTGTATTTCTATCTTATTTATTATTTAAAATACAATAGGAACATAACTTTTCCATAAAAACTAAATACTAATTTTCATGCCCCCCCCCCCCTCCTCCGTTTTACGGACATGGGCGAAAATCCGTTTCCCTATATCAGTGACTTGGGATCAAAATCAACATTTTAGGTCATGCTTTGTTACAATATTTTTAACTATGTTCAAATTAAAAAATTAATATCAAAAGTATATTACAATAGAAACCCAAAAATAATTGATATATCATTTAAGTAACGTAACATCGCATTTATCATTCCAACCCTTCTAATCATGTAAACGACTAATATTTACAAAAGGGTTACCCATCTGATCTGACTTATCCATCGCATTTATCATTTCTAATACTCCTAATCATGGTAATGCCATACCATATTTTCTGATGATCCTCACGTGATGATCTAATGATACATACCTTTGTGATTTGATTTATATAGGGTTTTTATCAGTTGTGCCCCTTCTAGATATTCCAATTTCAGTTATGCCTCTCCCTTTATTGGAATATCAGTTATGCCCCTACATTCTTGCAAAATTCACAGTTGTGCCCTTTTGTTATGGTAAAGTTGGGGAATAACTGATATTACAAAAGGGCAGAACTGTGAATTTTGCAAGAAGGTAGGGGCACAACTGATATTTCAAAAAATAAAGGGATATAACTGAAATTGCAACATCTCAGAGGGACACAACTGATAAAAACCCATTTATATATTTAACTGTGACAACAAGAACATTGATAAACGGAAAAAAACTAGAGCAATAATATTGACAAAGACAAATATTACCGCATAATGGAAAGACATGATGGATGGGGACTATATATTAATATTAGAGACGGATAGACTTAAGGTTGACCAATTTTTTTCCGTAAGCGGCATCACAAGAATGATTCAAGATGGGCTTTTGTTGTAACTTGAAGCTAGACGGGGGCCAAATATTTCTACGGGGTCCCTCTAGGGGCTTGCTTCGTGGGCGACCATTTTGCCTAGGAGTATAGATCCATTGATGTAACGCACGGAATCCGTCGGATGAGAAATGGATGACCTCAAGATGCAAGCCCATCATCCCAGCCCCATCTCAGGGTCACCCATTTCCGTTCGACGGATCCCCTGCGTTACAGCAGGGGATGCTAGAGAAGATGATCCATCCCCGTTGCCAAGACTACTGAGTCAAGAAGAAGGGGTAACTACGGTGGTGATGAGTTGGACAGCTCCAACGAACAGTTGGAGGAGTTGGTTCTCACCTTCAAGGGATTGCTGATGGGTAGGTCTCTTCGAAAGCAGGTGGCTCTCTGGCATGTTTGGTTGCAGGGGTGGACAAGGTTGGGTTGGGCTGGGTGAATAGTAATATGTGAGGAGGAAGTACCCTTGTGAATAGTAACCAGGGTTGGGCCAACCATTCCCAACCCTGCAACCAAACAGGCGGGAGCGGCCCCTTCTGGTGCCCATTGAAGTTTATCTCTTGGAATATGTGGGGGATTGGGCAGCCAGTGTGGTTTGTTTACAGGAGATGAAGTCGGAACTTGGAAGCTTGCGATCCTAACTCGTGGAGATAGATCTTTAGGGTGCGTTTGGTTGGTGGGTTATCCGGGGGTGGATAACCCGTTTTTGTGTTAGTGTGTTTGGTTGCTGGGTTAAGGGTTGTGAGGGTTTGTTTGATGTGATTGTATTGAAATTTGAAAAAGTTGTTAGTTATTATGGTATGATTGTATTGAAATTTGAAAAAGTAGGTAGTTGTTGTGATGTGATTGTATTGAAGTTTGGAATAGTGAGTAGAAGTTGAGGATTTTTAGATGATATGATGGTATAATATATTTTTTATGGGAAGGAAGTGGGCCCCACTAGTGGGTTAGAAATGTGGAGTTTGGGGGGTAACCCGCCCAAATTAGAGGTAACCCCCCAACCGAACGGGCTCTTAGAGTGTGTTTGGATGGTGGGTTTAGGTAGGTTAAACTGGTAGCAGGTAACCCATTTTTTTGGTTTTGGTGTTTGGATAGAGGGTTAAACTGGGGGTGGGTTAGAAGTGGGTTTATTGTGATATGATTGTATTGAAGTTTGAAAAGTGAGTAGTTTTTGTGATGTGATTGTATTGGAGTTTGAAAAAGTGAGTAGAAGTGGAATAGTTTATAATTTTTATATGATATGATGGTATAATATATTATTTTTTTATAGAATTGATGATGGGAAATTGATTTATTTAATTTTTTTAAAAAGATAAAAAGTAGGCCCCAATTAGAAAGAGAAAGGAGTGGATTAGGGAGGGTTAACCACCCCAAGGCGGGTTTATCCCCCCTAACCGAACAGCCCCGTAGAGTCTGGTCACTAGAGTTCAGGGTGGTGCCTCTAACTTGGCTTCTGGCAGGATTCTGGTTCTACGAAATGATGATATTTTGGAGGTGGTGACGACCATCGAGGCTCGACAATTGTTGATAGGTGTGTTGCTTCGCAAGTTAATGATGTGCACTTTCGATTCTCTTCGATTTAAGGCCCCTAATGCTTAGTATCTGACTCGACGCTAAAATTGCCACATGACTAGGATGGGCTAGATCATGGTTCTCCTATTGTCCTAGACTTTGTGAATGACATGTCTTTGGAGATTTTGGATGCGTCGGACTCCTTTAATACATGGAATGATACCTCGTTGCATTGTCGTCTTGATCGCTTCCTTAGCTTGATGGAACTTTTGGCATTGGTGGACACCTTGGAGGCTCGACAATTGTTGATCGTCGTGTTGCTTTGCAGTTTGAATGCTGTGCGCTTCTAGTTCTCTTTGATTTATGGCCATGCATGCTTAGTATTTGGCCTTGACGGCATCGAGCATGCATGCTTAGTATAAATTTTGGACATTTTTGCAAATCAGAAAACTTTCATATCATAATCTGAAATTTTATCCGATTTCACATTTTTTATATCCCGTTACCATTGTAAATCTTTTATTCAAGTTCTACTTAATTATATTTCAGTCCCCAAGGGACTATTTTACAATTCTAGAGTCATTATATTTTTTATGTAATTCGCCCATTAAACAATCTAGTTTGAAAAATTTTCCATTTATGTCCATCAGTAATTACAATAACACTCTTAAGTTTTAATTTTATTTACATTCACACCCCTAGCTTCTTAGATAATTACACAAATAACCCTAGTACTTCAAAAAATACCAAAAATGACAGAAAATTCGAAGAAAAAAATCCCAAAAAATTCGCGTGCGATCCTAATGATGTTTAGAATCTAATTACATAGTTTGCAATACATTTTAGAGTTTTAGAAATAAATAGATAATTAGGTTTTGATTTAGATCAATAATATCAAAAATATCCTTCTAAATAGAATAAAATTCACGTAAAATGACTGGATCGTATTTGAAACACATAGGACCGAGAAGACATGTGAATCCAAGAAAAAGGAGGGAAGGACCATCGTTATATCGGAGGACATTCTCTTGGGATCTCCCACACGTTTGTACCCAGCGACTCCAGTACCCACGAGAATATGCACACAGGATGATTTCAAACTCCTCTATACAACGATCACGAATCTTCGATCGGACAAAATCCGGCAATGGCCCGACGGTGATGCTACGTTGACTTTTCTGTAATTAATTTTCGATGATTTGCCCAGTCTTATGCCATATTTATCATTATATCATCCTTGGTAGGGTTCACATTAAAATAACTATTGTAACTTGGGAGCAGCTCCTCTGCTATATATCAAACTACAACTATAAACCTTTTTGTTCGAAAACTCCTTCAAAAATAGTTAGAAAACCCCGGATTCGGACGAAATTTAATAGGTATGTAGGTTACAATTAATAGGTCCAATCCATATTTTGGATTTTCCGAAAGCGTTTTTGCAACAAAATAAAGATGGATTAATGTATAGAAGAGGATCTGCTACCGTGTAACTTGCATTAAAATAGTTAGAGATGCAAACGGTTACGGATATATCAGTATCCGATTCCTTACCGTATCCGTTTTATATAGATTTTGACATCCGTATTCTTATCCATTTTAAAATGGATACGGAGATGGATATTATTTTGGTATCCGCAAACATCCGTATCCGTATCTGTATATTCGTTTTTGTATATAAATGCAATCATAGATTTAGTTTTAATCATGTATAATATAATTATATACCTTGTTTTACCATATTTGTATAATTTTTACGATACGAACACATTTAGTAAATTTATATCATGTGTTTTCCATCCGATTCGTATATATTTAAGTTGATTCTATTGAGTATCTCTAACATTACTCGTATGCGATCAGTATCCATTTTACATCCGTATCTGTTTTTTAATAATATAATAAGATAATTTTAATATTCATCAATATCTGCATCTACATCCGTATTCATATTCAAAAACAGATAAGAATACGATGATACATATATCTAAGCTGCAATCTAATCACATAGGCAGCACGGTCATTGCACACCGTCTGCGGTTTGACGGTCAAACGATGCTGAAATTGCATTGCAACTTATGCTCCCACAAAAGAGAGGGTTGACGCCACCATCAGTCTACACGACTTCGCACCTTTTTCCACGGCAAGTATTCAATCCAGTGTTTTCCTTGGACTTCCCATCCGATTTCCACTCAATTGAGAAGAGCCATCACCCAACACCCAACACCCGTCGTGTATAAATACCAACCAAATTTAACACACACCCACTCACCACCACCATCAACTCCTAAACAGCAATCGAGTCGATGGAGTCCAACACTCGCATCTTCTACTCCGCACTCGCGGCCGCGCTCTCGATCGCCCTCGCCTTCCGGTTCCTCTTCGGCAGGCGCAGATCAAACCTCCCGCCGGGGCCGAGGCCGCTCCCCATCATCGGCAACCTCCACCTCATCGGCTCCCTCCCCCACCGATCCCTCCACGAGATCTCGAAGAGGTACGGCCCCATCGTGCACCTCCGCTTCGGCTCCATGCCCGTCGTGGTCGGCTCCTCGGTCGAGACGGCCAAGCAGTTCCTCAAGACCTACGACCTCGCCATCGCGGATCGCCCAAAAACCGCGGCAGGTAAGTACACCACCTACAACTACTCCGACATCACGTGGTCGCCCTACGGCGCTTACTGGCGGCAGGCGCGCAAGATGTGCGCTCTGGAGCTCTTCAGCGCACGCCGCCTCGACTCCTACGAGTACATCCGCGTTGAGGAGGTGAGGTCGCTCCTAGCCGGTCTGCTCCGGTCCGCGGGGGAGACCGTGAACCTCAAGGACCGGCTCTCGACGGTGAGCCTCAACGTTATCAGCCGCATGGTCCTGGGGAAGAAGTACCTCGACGGGTCTGCCTACGAGGGGAAGACGGCGGTGGTTTCGCCGGATGAGTTCAAGAGGATGCTCGATGAGCTGTTCCTCTTGAACGGCGTGCTTAACATCGGGGACGTGATTCCGTGGATCGACTTCCTCGATCTGCAGGTATATATGTGTTGCCAAGAGGAGGAGGAAATTTGTACTTTGATTGGAATATGTCGGATTTCATCTTACGAATAAAATGCATGCGCAGGGATATGTGAGACGGATGAAGGCGGTGAGCAAGAAGTTCGACAGGTTCCTGGAGCACGTGCTAGACGAGCACGAGGAGAGGAGGAGGGGAACAGGGGATGGGTATGTGGCCCGGGACATGGTGGATGTGCTGCTGCAGCTGGCGGATGACCCTACGCTTGACGTCAAGCTCACGAGGAACGGTGTGAAGGGTTTCACGCAGGTACGTCGGAGATTTATTGGCTCAGTTTCCAACATGTATTCTCATATCAGTGATCAATGCTTACTAACCGCAGTACGTGAATCTCGCAGGACCTCATCGCGGGGGGAACGGAGAGCTCTGCCGTGACGGTGGAATGGGCAATTTCCGAGCTCCTCCGGCACCCGGACATCGTCGCCAGGGCCACCGAGGAGCTCGATCGCGTGATCGGGAAGGAACGGTGGGTGGAGGAGAAGGACATCCCACAGCTCCCCTACGTGGAGTCCATCGTGAAGGAGACGATGCGGCTGCACCCGGTGGCACCCTTGCTCGTCCCCCGCTTCTCACGCGAGGACCTCGTGGTCTCTGGCTACGACATCCCCGCGGGGACGCAGGTGCTGGTGAACGTGTGGACCATCGGGAGGGACCCGGAGGTGTGGGAGAAGCCTCTGGAGTTCCGACCGGAAAGGTTCCTGGAGAGGGTGGTGGATATAAAGGGGCACGACTACGAGCTGCTGCCATTCGGGTCCGGGAGGAGGATGTGCCCCGGTTACAGCCTCGGCCTCAAGGTCATCCAGTCCACTCTGGCCAATCTCCTGCACGGCTTCTCGTGGTCGTTGCCGGAGGGGGTCTCCCCGGAGGGCCTCAGCATGGAGGAGGTCTTCGGCCTCTCCACCCCCAAGAAGGTCCCGCTCGAGGCCGTCCCGCACCCGCGTCTGCCGCCTGCCCTTTACACCTTCTAGAAATATATACGTGTGTGTGTGTCTATGGTTATATATCTGCTAATATATGTAATCGCGATTCCTCTAAGGAATCTCCCGCCTACCTATCGAGAGACGTGTAATTTGAATTGGGTGTAATTGGTCGCACGTGTGTATGATATTTCTTACCATACAGCTGATCGTATTATCTATCTTGCCGTTAAGGATGCAAACACAACTGCACACTGCATATGAGAAGTCCGATTCCATTTTAAAGATTCGTGATGTTAACAACCCCGCATACATACTCACCAAGGAGAGAATATGTCAAGAAACAATTGATAAACCATAATGAGATGCATACAAGAAAAAGATGAGGGAACCGGGTTGTCTGTTGTAGCATTCCCCAGCTGTGACGTACGTCGGATGGGAAATGAACGACCCGGATAGGGGCCGAGGATAATCGACTCATTATCCTAATCGTCCATTCCCCATCCGACGCATCCCATACGTCACAGCCGGGGATGCTGCAGCAGACAGACGATCCACGCTTAAAGATGAGAGTTGGAAAATTGTACGCTTGAAAAATCCATATAAGAGAAACTACCCTCTTGTCCTTGAACACCATGTCAATGAACAATTACATAAGAAGATGGAGTCAGAGAAGCTTGAAACAGTTAAAATTGTTTCTGAAATGTGCAGGGAACAACAGGTCGTTGGCTAACACCCTGAGAATTTAGTATTCAAATATATACATCCTGCATCTCATATACTCTTTCTTGTGTTTCCCTACACAAGAACTATTTCAAAACATTATGATAGGAGACAAACGGACAACAAGTTGTGTCGCTGGTCCTTTTTGGATTGCAAAACACCTCAAAGAACCGTTGTCCTGGAACTTCACCTCAAAGAACACTAAGGGGAAGAGGAGAAGCAAGCAAAAGAAGATCAATGTTTTTTTTATTGTGTTGTGTAGTCAACAATCGAGCGACGTTGAACATAGTAAAAATCACGCAATACATGAAATAATCATTTCGAAAAAAAATGAGTCTATAGTGAATAGTGAAGTTTCTTTTGAAATACGTCATTATGTTGTCTCTTATTAGATATATAGTGATGGATATTATTTCTTACGAAATTATGTTTTATACTAAAGATTAGTGATGATTGTCATATATGATATCATATCATTAGCGGCGGTCCATTTAGCAATGCTTATTCAATGCTTTTTTAAAAAAAAATGAAGTAATCATCACCAATTCTTTCATTCTAAAATTAGTGACTATTAGTTCAAATTTCAAAAAAAAGCAACTAATAATCATTGATATATACATTGTCATTAATGATATAGCAACAAATAACTTCAAGTATAAAAACCATTCCGCAACGAATAATATCATCATATATATTTAACAATGGACATATATCATCGGATTTCCAAAAAAACGTCATTGTAGACTCATTTTGTTGTAGTGTATAGTGTTTGAACATCCAAGTTAATGTTCTTGGTGTGAGACTACCGACCTTGGTTCAACCATGGTTGATGTTATAATTATCGTTGGGCGAATCTATCTTCTCTATCGACTTTTTTTAAGAATGTTCACTAGAGAAACTAGGATGGTCTTCTAGGACAACGTCATGTTTAAACGTCTACATAGGGTGGACATCTTCTCCTATTCCATTATACAGATCTGGTTGGAGTCACCTCTCATGGTACTGAGTTTGAGGAGGAGGATGAGTCTGACTCTGATAGGGTTGAGCTTGATAGTGAGATTGAGGTCGTTGCTGGTATGATATTGATGTTGAGGGGGTCCTTGGTTCCGCTATCGATACCGATATTAGTATGGGTGCTGAGTGGACTAATACTATAGCCGATGTGTCTAGTGAGACTGCAAGTTAGATGAACCAACATGATACTAGACAATCTCTTGATGTCTACATGTGGTATCACCTTGATGCTAACTCTTTCATATGTTTCTGCAAAGTAGAAAAACTCTCCAACTCTTTAAGCTATTGCAGGTCATTAAACAATTTTGCAACCATATCAACCTTAGTCAGGTGCTTGCAAATTATCCTCGTGTTGAGAATGTCATTACCCGGTCCTTTAACCTTAGTCAGCTTCTTGCAAATTGTCTCCTATTGAGAATGTTGTTACCCGATCCTTTAGACACCTTTACCACTTTTCTACTGTGTGTTATACAACAGTGTACTCTTCTGGTGGTATTTTTGTGGAGGAGAGTGTTCAATTATTCCCGATCATCACTTCGAAAATAGTCCACATGAACTCAGCGTCATAATTCAGATAGTTGTTGATTTTTATGTATCCCGCTCGGACATCGAATGATGTATACGGGTGGATCGACTGAATGACATGGATCGCTGCAAACAATAATCTTAAACAACCATGGCATCTCATGGACTTTTAATCACAATATAGACACGCAAACCACAAGTACATGTGTATTTAATGTGGAAAACTCTTAGGTAAAAAACACAACCTAAGTCCCCCGATTCGAGCTTTCAACCTATCCCACACGGGTCTTCCACTAACCTGAGTTGCTTATGCGGGAAACCCAACTGTTTACAACCTGAATTGATTACACGGTCAACACCAACATTTACAACATGAGTTGTTTACGCAGACAACTCAAAATCGTATACGGATTAAACAAATCTAATAACCTCAATATCAAAGTAAACATGCAATGATTAATAAGAGATAAAACTAAAATGATCTTACAGAGCGAGGAACGTGCTCGTAAGTATCAATCGCAGAGAACCAGGGCTGTCGGAATGAAGAACACGATAGAAAATAGCTCTTCGATCTTTCTCTCAGAGTATAGAGTAGAAAGCAAAGAATAGAGAGATGGTTGCTCTTAGTGTGTTGTAAAATGAGGTATGGGATCTTATTTATAGGTATCAGGGTCTCATAGACATTGGCTCTCAGAAACTAGTCGTTGCGAACAAATCGAGAATGAAATCGTCTTCAAAAATCTTCCTCAAATGGAATAAGATCGATCAAGATACAAAAATGATCGATTAGAATCAAATGATCGACCATGGGAATTTATGTGATCGATCATAATCAAGAGATGATCGATCAAAGATATAGCCATTGTAATTCAAACATTGATGGATCGTAAAAGCAGAGTAATCTATCAGAGGTGATCGATCATGTGTAAATGATGATCGATGAGCTTGACTCTTCGATCTGAAAGTCAAAGTCAAAGTCAAAGGGCTAAAATACAATATGCATGATTTGAGGTCTTTTACATTGTAAGACCATTACAAAATGCATGACTCGATAAAAGAAAAGACTTCATCTTCTTCTTGAGCTTGAGATCTTTCCTTGAGCTTGAGCTGGAGTTCTATATCCTTGAACTCCTTTGATCTTCTTAGTTTCTTCCTTACTTAAGCTTGAGCTCCTCATCTTGAGCTTTTTCTCGGTCTACTAGTTTTCATGTTCTTGACTTAGATACAACCATTATACACAAGTTTTATCATCAAAATATGCATGCTTATGTTTTAATAATTTTTCCATTGATGCATGCACTCACAATCTCCCCCTTTTGATGATGAAAATATATTTTATATATTTGCAAAAAATAATGTGAGTGTGAACAAACACTTTTTGTAAACAATCTTCCCTCCCCCTTTTGACATAATCAATAAGATCTTAATTGATACCAAAAGTAAAATATTGCTTGTTGGATAAAGAGATAACTAAAATACCTCTCCTCTTTTTTGAAACATTCATTTTAATTTGATTCCTCACAAACTAGAGCTCCCTTTCAATCTTTGCCTAAATGGTTTCACTAAAAGATAAGAGTCAAGGACTCGTCGCTAATGCATGATTGAAGAACCCCTAAATACCCTATGTTAATTTATCATTTTTATCATAGTATTCGGGCACTTAAGATTAATAAAAAAGACCACTAAAACAACTTGGCTACTAAAAGCGATCGGTCATATTTTTTACTTGAGCAAGCTCAAGGTCAAACTCAGGGAGGCCATTGTCTCCTTAGGTTGGTTAAAAGTTGATTTAGAAGATAGATTTTCATAAAAGCATTTTTTGTAGTTTTTTATGCAATTAATAAGAAAATACAAATTCAGGCAAGTTTAGGGGCTAAATTGTAATTTTTGATGAAACGATGTCCAAAAATCTTAAAAGTTAGCCAGAAGGTGAAATATGATGAAATTAATGCTCTACATTTTTTGGAATTTTTAAATGAATAATGAATTTATTACGAACTAAAAATACATGCAGGGTGTTTTTTGTAAATTAATTTTAAAAATAGCAATCTTAATTATTTCTCAGAAACAAAATTATCTTAGGTGAGTCTAATCAAGATGTTCCAGGAAAATTAATAGATCCCAAAAATAATGGCTCCACGACCTATTAAAACGCAATTATTCAAATCACCATTTAATTTATTGTGATCTCGATATGCGTACAAATGAAATGATTTTTAGATCCAAAATAGAACATACTTAAATATACCTACTGTGAATTTTTGGAGTAGTATGTGAATTGTTACAAATTAAAGACCACATCATGGGTAAAATATGTAATTTTCCACTTAAATAATTAATTTAAATCAATCATAGCTCATGAAAATCCAATCAAATATCCACATGATAGAGAATTAGTTACTCTACTTGATATTAGTTTTGAAATAAAAATTGATGCAAAACGAAGATTTAAAATGAAACTCCAACACATGGTTCTTTATGTAAATTACATAAATAAAATTAAACTAAATGTAAGCAAACAAGGGCTAAGATGCAGTTACCAAGACTCGGGGGTCTGCATGTAAATTTCTCCACTTGGCATTGTCTCGCACGTGCTTCAGGTGGGGGGAGTTGTGTGCAAATGCTGGAAGCTATACATCTATCTCTACAAATTACTTAGCATCTGCACATGTGCCTCACATGCAAAGGAGGCAGAGATCTGTTTGGAAATTGTTGATTACCAAGAGGGGGCTCTGGTGCAATTCTCCTGCGCATCAGGCCCTTCTAACTTGAGTGGGAGTTATGGGGCAGCGGCACGCATGCCGAGGGTGCATGGGACCTAATGAGGTCTGAGTGAGGGCTCGCTTGATGCGGTTGGTGCTCATATGTGACGGAGGAGTTGGAGGCCTCGACCAACCCACAACGGTTGTCGATGGCGGGCGGAGCTACCGTGGTGCGTCTTCAGTGGAAAGCCCGTGACGGTGTGGTAGTGGTGCAATCGCCCATGGACGGGAGTCGCTCGAAGGAATGGCGGTGGCCTGATCGTTGGTGAAGCGATTTGTGTTGAGGTGGGCGTGCAGCGAAGGGCACGAGTCGGCTGAAGTCGATGGAGGGGGAGCGGAGCTCGAAGGCTAATTGGTAATTAGCTTGGTGGAGTGGTCGATGTGCAGTTATCGGTGAAAGAGGGAGAACAAAGGGAAGGGGAAAGAGAAAGATGGTAGAAGAGAGACGAAGAGAAGGGGGATGGCGCCTAAGGTGCAAAGGAAGAAGGAGGAGGAAGAGAGAGAAGAAAAAGGGAAGAAGTTACTTGTTAGTTCATGAAGAATACTCATTCATCACTCTTTATTCTTATATTTTAGCTACAAAAACCTTTGCAAATGCATGTATATAGTTGTAAATATAATTAATTACCAAAAGCATGCATTGTGTAAAAACCTATAATTAGCATGTTTTTGTGCAAAAATAAAAGAATAAAGATTAAAAAGAAAAAGAGGGAAATATTTAGAATAAATATTGAGCAACCTAACCCAAGGGAGGGCTCAGCATGGGCCTGACCGCATAAAAAGCCAAAGTAGAGGGAGATAGGGGCTCATGTGTAAATATTTATGTAAATAAAATAAAAATATTTTCCTCCCAAAAATAGCTTAAAAATAGGTTTGTAAATATTTGTATATATTTATAAATATAAAATCAAGACAAAAATAGAAAAATTAAAAAGAAAACAAAAACACCACTTGTATATATCTACCTTGTACATACCACCACACTTATATTTAGTTAGTCCTATAAGTAAATAAAATTAATTTTCAAAAAATTTGTTAATATTCTATGACTTATGGTGTAAATAAATAAAATAAATTAAAACAAAAACAAAATAAAAATCACAAAATTAAAAATAAAAAATATTATTGCAATTATGCCATGTATATATGTGTACATATCTATTTATTTCACCTATGTATATAAATAATAAAAATAAAATAAAAATATCTTTTTATTCCTTATTTTATGATATAAATAAATAAAATACAAAATGGGAATAAAATTGTATAAAAATAATAAATTAAAAATCAAAATTAAAAACCCTATATTGTACATATACCTATATATAGCTATATAATGTAAGTACCTTATTTTTATTTTGAAAAATTAATTAAAAATCACAAAAATATAGAAAATATTAAAACAAAAATATTTCATGTTTTAGTTTTAATTAAATAAGCCATTTGCTATTTTTAATCGAATTTTCAATTATTTTCCAGGTGGCAGCTTCCTATTGGCCCTGGGGATTGTTGACCGCCCGGTCAACTACCCCCCCCCCCCAGGACCACTTCCCACGGGTTAGGCACCCGACCCGATTTCTCGCATTTTTCATGTCTAAACCCGATCATCCTCCCCCCAAACCCCGGGTTCGTTTTGATCACGTCAGATCCGGCACCCTCGCCGGCACATCCGTCTCGGGATCCGTGCGCTCCATTGCCCTACCCGCGCTCATCTTCCCGGACCCTCCAACGTATATAGCTCGAACTCCGCCACCTTCATTCGCATCTTTGGCCATTCGCTCCACCCCTCAGTGAGCTCCAGTGCATGAGTGAGAGTGACAGCTCGCTCCCCGTGCTGTCGAAGCGAGGAGAGGGACCGGATACCACTGATCCGGTGAGATACACTGCCGTGCTCCGCCCAGAGCTGGAGCTCGAGCCTCGGAGACCGACGCTCCTTGAGGCAAGGACCAGGAGCTGCGCAAGCTCACCCACAGTCGCTTCGTCCACCCAGGTAGACCCATCTCCCTTTCTTTTTCTTTAATTTTCGATCATCCCCAATTCGCGCCGCCGTCGCCTTCCTTCGATTCCGACCACCTCATCGTTTCGTTCGATCATCGGAATCCACCTTCGCCTCCGCTTTCCTCCCGCGCACGTTCTGCATCCATCCACTCAACCCAGCTCGCACAGGAGCTGGGTTTCGAGCTCCTCCGTCCATCCCCTCGCCGGAGCTCGCCCATATCGACCCCCCGACCACCTTCACCTCGCCTAACCGGGTCGAGGCAGTTTGCCCTCGACCCGCGAGCTTTCTGGTCTACTTTGCAGGTTCATCCAAGCCCATCTGAGGGCTTGGACCATTGGGTCCAGTAGCTCCACCTCCGCCGACCTCGCCGGAGCTCTCCAGAGCTCGGCTGGGTCATCGGAGGGCACCACCAGCTGCGGAGCTTCACGGCGGAGCTTTTCTGATCTTCAGGAGCAGCAGGGGAGGATCTCAGTGTGTGTGTCGGGCCGGCGAAGCTCACCGGCCAACTGTTCTTCCAACATCTTCCCCGACCGTCCGATTAACCTCAGAGCTCCAGATCAAATCATGACCGTTCATTCGCGGAGCTGCAGATAGCGTCAGATCAGTGGAGGTGTGATCCCAGCCGTTGGTTCACGAGGTTTCGGCCACTGCGTACGAGGACCGTCCGATCTCCACGTGGAGGGCCCTCACCCGTTCGATCAGACCAAGCGTTTCAAGGTCAAAGGCGCCACCGCTCTCGCTCGTTGGATTTGTTACGTGGCGCGCATCCAGCGGCTCCATTAATAAAGGGTAATTTACCCTTAGGCCCTCCTTTTTATCTTATTTAGCGTTTAGTCTTGTAAATATTTAGTTTAGTTGTTTAGTTTTTGGTACAATTGCATTAAGGACCTTGCACTTTATTTCTTTCGCATTTATGCCCCTGTGTATGGTGTAGCACGAGCTTCGACACGTGGTTTTCTGGGCTATTTGCATTTTATACCTTGTAGTTCTGAGATGTTATGAATTAAATGAAAACTTTTGGATTATTGCATTTATACCCCTGTACGTAAAGTAATTGTGCGTGTGCGTGTATTAGTGGGTTAATTGCAAGCAAGCCCTTGGGCTTTTGGTACCTATTACCAAATAGCCCTCGGAACTTATTTTCCTTACATTTAGGTCCCTGAGTGCCCCAGGCACGCGCGACGTGCGTGATCTCCTGGGTATTTTGCACCGAACCCCCCAGGACTCTTGGTATTTGCACTTAGGTCCCTGTGCACAGTACCTTCTTTCTATTTTTGAATAAAATAGCAAACATACTCCAAATCCAATGAAAATTGGATACATGGCTCCTGCCATTGTGTAAATTTTTCTGGGATTTTTGGAGATATTTTTATTTTGATTTGATATTTTTAAAAATTCAAAAACACATATTTTCTTTACTGTCTGATTTGAAAAATCATAAAAAAATATTAAAACCTATCTAAAAATTACAAAAAAATTACTTACTATTTTTTTTTGTTGTTCTTGATTTTCTAGCCAATTTTGGCTATTTTTCATTACCTAAAACTTATAAAAATTGAAAAACACTTAAAATTTTATAAAAATTCTAATAAATAAACTAAAAACCCAAAAATAATTATTTAGGTGCTCAAATTTTCCTTGTTTTCTTCTCTATAGAGGAAAAATACCTCCAGGCTTATTGGAGACTCTTAGATATTTTATCAAAGTCCCTTAAGCTCGGCTAGACAGTACCTACAATTTCTGACCTTGTTTCATTTTTAGAAAATTAAATAAACATCAAAAAAATCCCAAAAATTCACTAAAAATAGTAGAAATTATAAAACACACAAAAATATTTTTATTTGAATTTTTGGTTGATTTTTAGTGCATTTAATAAATAGTTGAATTGCTTGCTTTGATTGTTTTCCTTGTTTTCTTAATATCTTAAAAATCCAAAAAAATATAAAAAGACTTAAAAACCACAAAAAATACCTTTTTATTTCCTTTTCTTTTCTTTTTGACTACTTTGTAGGCTGCGAGGTCATTTCGTGCTCCTTGTGTTCGACCCTGGTCGCTATACCAGGTTAATATAATAGCAAGACCGCTATCGTGTTTTGAGTTGATTTTATCTCTTATTGGTGGTCTATTTTTCTTGATTGACACGACCGAGTGATTGAGGTCGCGACGACCATTTAGTACCTTTACCTTAGTCGCTCGATTTTTCGTGTTATCAGTTCACCAGAGGAGTAGCTGCTCGGAGGAGCGGCTCCTTGTTGTCACCCCGAGAAGGTTGGCGATGACCTTCGAGGCTCTGCAACTCATTTGGAGGGCTATGACGATGAGAGGTGATGAATCATGTATTCATCATGCTAAAATTGGTAGGTTCTATTCCCCATAATTCATTTGCATCTAATAATTAATAGAGCATCAGTAGCATTCATACACATATAAATAATATTTGCATTTCATCATGAATAATTGCATTAAAAATTTCAAGTGAAAATTGGCCCAAAAAGTAGCTAACTTCCACAATTCTTAATTAATTCATCCCAACTCCAATGATCTGAAACTACCTCTGTTGTCTAGATATCACTAACAAGAACAAAAGAAAAATACAAAAATATTACTAACTCAAATAAGTGTCAAATAATCCCAAAGTCTAATTTCAAATCTGGCGGACTAAAATGCACATATCTCCCTCATACAGTTTCCAGTATGTGTCTACTCATTTTTAAAGTACTTCATTTTCAAATACCTTCAAAACAAGACCAATTTCATAAAATTAGGAGTTTATATGTGAAGGTGGGTTTTGGGCCTCTTTTGCGCATTTTAACTTTTGGGGTTTTTATCACTTGTGCCCCTCCGAGATATCGCAATATCAGTTATGCCCCTATCTTTTTGCTAATATCAGTTGTGTCCCTCACTTCTTTCTCCGTCATCAGTTGTGCCCTTCCGTCAGATTGACCGTCAAAAAATTAAAATACCATGGTTTATTCAAACCATGGTGTGGTTAAGAAGGGTATTATGGTCAAAATAAAATCAGGGATGGAGGAGGAGCTCGAGGGAGGAGCTCGGGGCGACCATGACAGAAGGAGGGGGAGGCCCAGGGGAGGGGGAGCAGGGGGCGGCGTCGGGGAGGGAGGGGGCGGCCTAGGGTAGGGAGCACGGCGCCGGGGAGGGAGGGGCAGAGGCAGGGGCGGGGCGGCGGGCTGGGAGGAGATGCGGGGCTGGGAGGGGGTGCGAGGCTGGGCGGCGAGGGCGGGGCGGGCAGGCTGGAGGAGGCGTGGGGCTGGGAGGGGTGCAGGGCTGGGCGGAGCAGGGTAGGGCGGGGGTCGGCGGGCTGGGAGGAGGTACGGGGCTGGGAAGGGGTGCGGGGCTGGGCGCCAGGGCAGGGGCGGAGGCGGCGGGCTGGGAGGAGGTGAGGGGCTAGGAGGGGGTGCGGGGCTGGGCGGCACGGGGGCAGGGACGGGGGCAGCAGGCTGGGAGGAGGTGCGGGGAGCTCGGGGCGAAGCTGGGCGGCGCGAGGCAGGGGAGGGTGGCGGGTTGGGAGGAGGTGCGGGGCTGTGGGGCTGGGCGGCGCGGGGCAGGGGCGGGGGCGGGGGCTGGGAGGAGATGCGGGGAGCTCGGGGCGAAGCTGGGCGGCCCGGGGCAGGGGCGAGGCCGGAGAGGTTGGAGGAGGAGGAAGAGGATGGTGAAGAGGAGGAAGAAGAAGAGGATGAGGAAGAGGGTGTAAAATGACCATATAACCTTTTTTAAAAAATTAATTCCGCTTAGTCATCAAAGTTAACGATCGTTTGCACTGTGGATGGACGGTCACTAACCCGAAGGCACAAATGATAAAATAGCAAGAAATGAGGGGCACAACTGATATTACCAAAAAGATAGGGGCATAACTGATATTGCGATATCTCGGAGGGGCACAAGTGATAAAACCCTTAACTTTTTGCTATTTTTGACCTGAGTTTTTATGTACATAATTAACCCTTTTAATTTTAATCTTCTTCATTTGTGTTCTTTGATGAAAGTTTTATCAAGCGGTATAAAAATCCAAATATAGATCAAGACTGAAATCAAAGAAACTTACTGTATTCGAGTGTCCGTTGCGAGTCGCCGAGTCTGTACAAAAATCTCATATTTGTCTATTTTATTTCCCTATTTTTGGTTTGAACTATTGATTTACGTAATTGGAAGTAACCAATTAGGTTTACGATGAAACCTAGAAATCGATCTATTTGTTAAAAATCTAAAAATATTAGATTAGTGTGTAACTAATTTTCTTAAATTTTATCGTATTTTTATGGAATTTTATCCTCTTTAAAAACCACTAAAAAATACAAAACTCCAAAAAATCAATTTTCTATACACCTGGAGACACTAAAAATATCACCTCGCACAAATGATCTCTTTGCTCTCAGTTCCTCCACGAAAGTTGTAGATCTCGTCGAGTCAAAAAACTTTTGTGAAGGAAAATTTTCAATCCGAGGTCTTCCTCTATTTTTCTATTTTGAAAAAAAATTAGGGGTGACACGTAGCAGCCCTTGGGCGTGCCACGTGACCCCACTTCTCTCTCCTCCCTCCAGCATGGTCACATGCCCCGCACGTGACCTCTCCTCCTCCCAGGTCACGTGCAGGCACGTTCCACCCTCCCCCTTCCTCTCGCAATGCCTCTGCTCCTCTTGTAACTGTCGTCCCCTCCTTGCCTCTACCGTTATGACCCTTGACAGCCTTCACTACCCTTCGTGGTCGTTACGACAACCTCCTCCTAACGCATGCCGCCCTCCTAACCTATAAAGCTCAACCGCCATCGCACAAAGCTTCTTCATTCGCCATCATCCCTGAGTAGTCGAGAAAAGGGTTCATGACAGGAAACCATTCTCGGGCAAAACCTCCCACAGGCGTGATCCTCAGGCCTCTCAATACTGAGCTACGGTGACCTCGAGCACCACCGAGCTTCGTCGTGTTCGCCCACGACTTGAAGCAATGACCAGGAGCAATCCTCCGCTCCTCTACATCCCCCATGCGACCTTCTCACCGTCATCACCAAGAATAGCTACCTGCGCACCTTCGGTCGCACGCCCACCTTGGCCTTTGCACACCTGCTCATCACCACCTTCATACACCTCCGCTTCACCGTCTCGTACCGCCTTGGCCGCAGGAGGACCGCAGCTCCGCCCTCGACAACACCCGAAGCCTCCAAATGCCTCACCAGCAGCTCCTCTTTCCCCCGATCATCACCCACCAGGACACCTCCACGTGGACGTCTCGTCGTCGCCTTCCCATCCCGTCGCCTCCTCCTTGGGCAGCGCCGCACCGCACTAACTCACCATCACACCACCCTCCACCTTCGCACCACCACCTGGAGCGAGCCCTCCACTCGACTCCGTTCGCTGGAGCCCCCGACCGCAACCCCCGCCTCCGCCTCGACCGTGTGTCGGCCGAGGTCTCCAGTACCTTCCTCCATCATCCGCGCTCCAACCTACAGTCCTGCCCTCGAGGTCGCTGCCCTGCCCTCTCCCACACTTCATCCCCGATCGACCGCTGCTTCGAGCCCCAGCACACAGCAGTGTGGCTATGCCATCAGTCATTCAGCCCGATCACTGCTGCCTCCGCCTCGTTCTCCAGCTGCTCGGTCGAGCCTCGTCCTCCACCGCTACGCCCTCGCCGCCTAGGTGCGCGGCCACCCTCGGCAGCAGCTCCCACCGCCTACTGCCCGAACCTACATACGTGCCTCGAGGTTCGGGTGAGCCCGAGCCTCGCTAGCCTGCCACGTAGGATCAGGTGTCCAAACATTAGCCTCGCCTGCCCGAGCCTGTCGTCCTCCTCCCAACCTCGCGCGCACATGCAATGCACATGCATGAGGATAAAATTGTAGAGTTTGCCCCAAGGTTCTTGAAATTACAAAATGCCCCCCATATGGAGTCACATGAGCACCACATGACCACGAGAAAAATTGCGTAAAGCCACCTAAGCTCTAGGAAATTTGGCACAAGTCCTCACCGTCAAGCATGTGCTCCGTATGTGGGGAATCTAAAAAAATCGCCAGAGGCATTCTGAGTTTCAGTAATTACATATAAGCCCTAGGGACCTGTCTGAAAGAAAAATAATTTTTTTTATTATATTTTAGTCCATGCCAGTTCATTTCATCGTATCTTGCTAATTCGAACTCCGATTTTTACGCATAATATCTCATTTTGAAGATAATTCCATGCTCTTTCATATTATCTATTTTGTGGATAGATCTGAGGCTATTTATTAGGATTTATCATTTGAGGGTCTCTGTTGACAAATAGAGGCTGATTATTGACATTCTGCACTACATTTTCAATTAGAAATTTAAGATCTATTTTGCAGGGATTTTAGTGACGCTTTTAATTCCTCTTGGATTATTGTACTCATTGATGACTTAATTTATGCAGGGGATTCAAATAAGGAAATTTTATCTGAGTTCTTCTATTTGATGATTGATTTTTCCCGTTGATAATTAAGCCTTACAGTGTGTTATGGAGGAGGATTTAATGCTCGATATTTGATGTAACTAAACTTTTCTTGAGGATTATAGTGGAGAAAATTTGGAGATCAAATCGTGGTGTGATTTTACTAATTGCAGGATTAATCTTATATCTATTTATTCTTGCTTGCGTCATGATTGAATTGATACATATTTCTAGATTTGATATTATTTGATATGTGATTTCATTTTGAGTATATTGATCATTATTGTTTGGATTAAAATCGTACAGAATCACATATCATTGATGAATCGCTTAATACGTGATTTAATTTACGCACGTTATAGGATGTGTACTTAGTGAATCAGTCAGAACCAAGAGAAAATCTCTGTGAAGAGGGCTCGGCTTTAATTTATCTCCCGGGCAAGTCCGGGGTCGAAAACAGGGAGGAAAAGAAACAACGCCGGGTTAATTCAGAATTATAGATCTAGGTTCCCAAATGGTATTTTTTTAGATTTTTTAATGCAAAATAAATGCAAGAATGCACAATGTAGGCGAATTAAGTTACTAAGAAATTACACAACTTAGCCAAATTAATTTTAATAGAAAATAAGTCCAATTTAGCCAATTATATTTTTTCTAGTAAACTTAATCCAATGATGAATGCAACATATATTTTTTTTGGAATTTTCAGGGAAAATGCTATAATGAAAAATGCACACTTTTTATGGATTTTTTCGTAATTTTTCACACAAACAGTAAGAAAAAATTATGAAAAATTTACTGTAATGAAAACATGATGCAAGGATACTACAGTAATATTTTTGGGACTTTTGACAAAATATGATTTTTTTATGAATTTTTTAGCGAAAATAGAGTGATAGTGACTAATTAATTCCTAATAAATCTACATTGATAAATTAACCAGAGTATGAATTATCCCAAATAGATATTTATACAAACAATCCAGAAGAGTTGAAATTTTGCAAAAATATGATATGCGGATTTAATTAAAAATCGGTCATTAAAAACACTCCATAATTTATTTAAGACACAAGACAAGTCCAATTGAAATGAAATTTTGACAGTAATTTAAGCACATGTCAAGGCATCATTCCTGATTTTTTAAGAAATTTTGGAGCAACCGTGAGTTAGATATGAATTTAAGATCACCGATTGGGTAAAAATATATAATTCTGCAGTAAAACAATTTTAATTAATTACCCACAACTCACAAAAATACAAATAAATAGTCAAATGGTAGACAATTAGTTACTCAACATCATGCTATTTTTCATTGAATAAAATGATGTAAAGTTTATGTTCAAATTAATAAGCAAACACATGGTTATCTATGCAAAATAGAAAATAACTTAAACAGAAGAAAACATGCACATGGACTTGCTTGTAATTAGAGAAACATGATGAAAATGAAATGCAATTTTTACAATATAAAAATAACCAAAGACCTTCTTCTTCAGCAGGTAACGGCTACGGCTAGGGAGCAGGGGCGGAGTGGGGCCACGCGGCTGGAGGACAGCGGGGCGCGCGCGGTGGAGTGGTCGGAGGTGGCCGCACAGCGGCTGGAGGCTACAGGGCGGCTGGAGGCCACGGGGCGGTGGAAGGCCGCAGGGCGGAGGTCGCGGCTGTCGCGCTGGAGGTGTGGCCCGTGCGGGAGGAGGCGTGACGGCTGTAGGAAACGCCGTTGGCAACGTCATCGGAAGGCGGCGGCCGGCGCGTGGTGTCCGATGTGGAGATGGTGGGCGGCGCCGCCTGCCGTGGAAGAAGGGGGGCGGCGCGACCTGCTGCCTCTTTTTTTTATTTTTTTTTCCTTTTGATTTTTTTGATTTAATTTCTGTTGCTATACTTTTTTGTTTATTTTTTTAGATTTTTTTGTAAAACATGGAATAACAAACGAAAAAATGGTGGTGTGGGGTGATATGATGGAAGGGGTGATATGGTGGTGAGAAAAAAATGGTGTAATGAAACAACAAAGAAACAAAATATTAGATCAATTAAAATAAATGAGGAGAAATACTTACTTGAATCTTCGTCAGATTTGCAGAGCAGCTACATTGAATTCCTGTCGTCGCCTCGATCCAATTGGCGAAACAAAAATCGGAGAAGTTGTGCGAGCTCGATGGGGAACTCATGACGCGGAGCGGAGCCCCACGGATCTCTCCTGAAGGAGGTCATCGCTTGAGGAAGATGCCTCGCCGCTGTCACCAACAAAATATTCCAAGCTCTCCTTTTTCTATTAGAATGGCGGATGGCGAAAAATGTGGTTGAAGAGATGAATATAAAGAGATGAGAAAGGGAAGTTATAATGGAGGTGGTGTTGAATGGGGGGTTAGATGATTGGTGGAGTTGAATGGGAGGTTGGATGAAGAATATGGAGTGGATTGGAGGTTGAAGGAAGACTTGGTGGTTAATGGATGAAGATGGAAGTTATTGTAGAGAATGTGAATTTAAATAAAATACAATAAAAGTAGGCTACTAAAATGCAATAAAAAATAAAGAGAAGAAATAAAAAGAGTGGAGAATTTACAAAAGAAGATAAACAGTGTGTAAATTTTTTTTGTTTGCTTTTCTAATTTATATTTTTTGTATTTTTAATAAAAGATATTTACAACAGAAAAATACAATAAAATACTAGAAATAAGATACAACATAGAATTAAATTTTTTTGGATTTTTAGTGATTAAGAAGAGTAAATAAAAAAATGAAGAAAAAAATATGTACATAATATACAATGTGCATCTAGGTCCCAAAATCCAACTTTTGCAAATGAGTTCCGATTTTAATGAAACCACTTCCGTTGGATAGATAATTTTCTAACTTGAACTTTAAAGGTGAGTTTGGTGAATTTGAAGTTCATACAGAGGAGGAATTTGGTCGGGAAGTTGGACTTTATGGCTTTTTGTCTTTAGGATCTAGGAGCATTTATTTGAGGTGAAATTTGTTTTATATTTTTTGTATTTTTATATACATTGTTATGAATAAGTTAGAGAAAGAATTATCCAAAAAGGATTTGAAATGAAATTATTAAAAATGCATGAAGTTTTGGGCTATTTACAGGTGAAAAACTCCTTTATTTTTGTGGCTTTTTATTGTTAATTTATTTTGTACAATCTAATACACAATAATTAGTGTGTTTTATTTACAAGAGTTATTTTGTTAATTTATTGATTTTAGAGACATTTATTTCAGATTTTACTCGGAGATTTTGCTAAGATCAAGATATTGAGATGATGAATCACAGATTCATCACCAAGGTGCAGTCTGCTCGTCTTGCCATCTGGACAGGTGGTTGACATCCACCCGTAAGTCATGAATTTCGTTCTTGTAGGAACGAAGCTCGTCGAGTATCTGTTGTTGAATGTCCATGGGACCAGACAATGAAGGAAGGGGATAAGACTGGGAAGAAGAACGGGAAGACTGGCCATGCTGGCCAGTGTACTGCCTCTGTTGTTATTGGGGTATCTGCTGAGATTGCGGACCCTGCTGGCTCGCTTGGTAATGGACCTGTCGACCATACTACTGGTACTGTTGCCGCTGCTGCTGGGGTGGATGGAATCCAGGGCTCTGTTGTGAAGGAGGTGGTGCGGAGGTGAATGCGGTGTTATGAAAGGTCAGGGGACACTGGTAGGTCTGTCGGTCTCCCGTACTTCCCTGCCTAGCAGGGTCCTTAGTATACCATACTCCGTTCACCTCCTAAATTGGTGGAGGCTCCTCCTGAACTGTCTCTGCTAATGGAGGTGGCTGCTAGAAAGAGTGGGTGTAGGATTGGTCCTGCTCCCACAACTGGGGTTGCCCTGACACCAACTGCTCCTGAATATTGTGAACTCGGTATACAGAAGCAGCAGATGCAGTCACAGCAGGTATCCTTATCTTAGATACCTTCTCAGTCAACTCCTCCATCTGTTTGGAAGTTTGGAGACGCTCCGGTCTAACTCATCAATCCTCCTATCGATCTTCTCGACTACTGTAAGCTTGTCTGCAAGGAGTCTCGTGCTAGGGATCATGTCTTGAGAAAGATCGACTACAACTGACTTTTCCCCTCCAGATAAAAGTGAACCGGGGGACGATGTATAGGCCCTGCTGGCCATCTGTGAGCCGCTAATTTCAGCCATCTGCTCGAATACCTTCCAAACGGTATCCGCTCCTCGTGATGTATAGCTTCCTCCACAGGCAGCGCTCACTAAACCCTGCATCTCAGAGTTGAGACTAGTAAAGAATGATTGGACCAAGATATTGTCATCTGGTCCATGACAAGGACACTTTGCAGGATGTCCTTGAATCTTTCCTATGCATCACAGAAGGCTTCTTGGGGTAACCGGGAAAAACTCGTAATGCGTGTCCTCATCATGTTAGTCCTACTCAGCGGGTAGAACTTCTTTAGAAACAGGTCCTTGAACTGGGCATAAGTGGTGACGGTAATTCACAAGTTCTTTACCCAGTAGTCGGATTTTCCACTCAAGGCAAATGGAAGGGTTGTAAGCCTAATATAATCATGGCTAACATTAGGATGTCTAAGGTTAGCGCAGACGAGCTTGAAGTCCCTTAGGAATGCATATGGCTCTTCAGAAGCATTCCCATCAAAGTGTGGTAGCAGGTTCAGAAAGTGCGGCTTCAACTCAAAATAAACTGTGGGTTCTGCCGGACTCAAATAGTTCCGAATTTGGTATTGTCCGGGGTTATACGCCGCATCCATTGGTGGTTCGACCCCAACATTTAGCTGTCCTAACTGAGCTCGGAGTAGTGCGTATTGCTGCTCAGATGCAGCTAATCTGGCAAGTACCATTCTCAACGAGTCTTCACGATTCTCTTCTTCCTCTTCTTTCTTCTCTGGAGGCATTTTTCCAGTATCTTCTTTAAGTCTTGAATCAGCATGGTGTTCTTGATTAGAAGAGGATTTATGAATCAAGATATTCTCACCGAGGCAAAGGTCTTCCTCGGTGAGGTGGGAAGAGAGAAAGGGAATGGTTTTAGAGTAACCGTCCCGAGAGTGGATGATCCTGGGCTCAAGAGGGTCATGAGTCTAGGTTGGTCCAAGTTGTGCTTGGACCTTTGAAGACATACTTCTTGGAGGGTTTCAACGAGAGATATCCTGTCATCATTAGCTCAGCCTTGACTTCAGGAGTCTAGGTTGTTAGAAGTCTTAGAGAGGAACCGCGAAGCAATAGGCTGGATAGTGTCGGATCTCGTGGGCATCAACCCCGCTCTCTGCTCGCACCACATTTTTACTGAGGATAATGTGAGACCTTCCCGTGAGTTCTAGCGGAGACTTAACCCCAATTTACGGGAAGTTGTGAAGAAAGAGATTGAGAAATGGTGCAAAGCAGGGTTTATATACCCTATGTCTGGCTCCAAGTGGGTGGCCCCGCTTCACGTTGTCCCGAAGAAGTCAGGAATTCATATGGTCACCAATGAGGAGGGGTAGAGATTGCGACACGAGTACCTACGTCGTGGCGTGTCTGTGTTGATTACAGACATCTGAATGCTGCGACCAAGAAAGATCACTTTCCCTTGCCTTTTATTGATCAGATCTTGGAGAGACTCGCATGAAAAGAGTTCTTATGTTTTCTTGATGGGTACTTAGGCTACAATCAGGTAGCTATAAAACCTGAGGACCAGGAAACGACCACATTCACATGTCCATTCGGTACTTATGCTTTCAGGCGCATGCCATTTGGGCTCTGCAATGCCCCTGGCACATTTCAGCGGTGCAAGATCGCCATATTTGCCGAGATGGTGGGAGATTTCCTAGAAGTGTTCATGGATTTCTCGGTTCATGATGATTCTTTTGATACATGTTTAGAGCACTTGGACCAAGTCCTCACGAGGTGTAGAGAGGTGAATCCGGTACTCTCCTGGGAGAAGAGTCACTTTATGGTGATGGAGGGTATCATGTTAGGGCATGTCATCTCCAAAAGGGGAATGGAGGTTGACCTTGCCAAGGTGGAGGTGATCAAGAAACTCGATCCACCTACCAACGTGAAGTCAATGCGGTCATTCTTAAGGTATGTTGGATTCTATAGAAGATTCATTCAGGATTTTTCAAAGATCGTCCGCCCACTGACTGAGCTCTTAGGAAAAGACACATAGTTCATTGTAGATCACAGGTGTCTAAAGGCTTTTGAGCCCTTGAAGAGGAAGATTTGTACCTCGCCTATCCTACAAGCTCTTGACTGGTCTCTCCCCTTTGAGATCATAACCGACGCTTTAGATTTCGCTATAGGAGCTGTGTTAGGATAACGACGAGAGGGGATCCCGTTTGCGATCCACTACGCGAGCAAAGTATTAGATCTTACACAGAAGAATTATACAGTGATTGAAAAGGAAATGCTCGTTGTAGTATGGGCCCTCGAGAAGTTCAGGTCATATATTTTGGGCTCTGAGGTGACAATCTATACTGATCACACAGCCATTCGGTATTTAATGGAAAAGAAGGACGCAAAGGCGCGTCTTCTTAGGTGGATTATACTCCTCCAGGAATTTGATTTATAGATAAAAGATAAACCTGGAGTGAAGAATGTTGTGGCTGATCACCTGTCTCGGATTGAACTTAAGGATTCTCCTGATTATGAGCGGATTAGAGAGACCTTCCCAGACGAGTCAATTTGTGCTATTGACCCACTCCTGTGGTATGACAACATGGTGAACTATCTTGTCTTCAAGTAGGTTCCCCATGGTTAAACTAGGAGCAGCATTGATCGACTGAAGTCGGATTTGAGAAGATACCACTGGGACGATCCTTTCATTTTCTTCGAAGGACCAGATTGCGTTTGGAGAAGGTGTATTCCTCAGGAGGAATACCAGTGTGTCCTCACATATTGTCATTCACTTGAGGCTGGAGGACACCATCCGGGAAAGAGAACCGCTCACAAAGTACTTCAATGTGGATTGTATTGGCCGACCTTGTTTAGAGATGTTATTAATTTTGTACGGTCGTGCCCTATCTGTCAAAGGATGGGAGGGACAGTTGGACAGAGAGATGAGATACCCATGCAATCGGTGATTATTTGTGATGTTTTTATGCATGGGGCACATATTTTATGGGTCTCTTTCCCAACATCTAAGGACATGAGTACATATTGTTGGCAGTTGACTATCTATCTAGGTGGGTGGAGGCTATCCCAACCCAAACCGCGGACAGAAAGATTGTCTATAAGTTTTTGAAAGACCATATTATTGCTAGGTTCGGGGTGCCAAAAGTTTTGATATTTGATGGGGGAAGCCACTTTGTGAACCGAGACATGAGATCTTTAGCTAAGGACTATGGATTTGAGCATAGAGTTACTAGTCCTTACCACCCACAGTCCAACGGCATGGCAGAGGTTTCGAACAGAGAGGTGAAGAGTATTTTACAGAAATTGGTTCGTCCCGATAGGAAGAATTGGTCTCAGCTCTTGGACCAAGTTCTGTGGGCCTATAGGACAGCCTACAAGACACCATTGGGTACTTCACCATTTAGAATGATCTATGGCAAGCCATGCCATTTGCCCACAGAGCTGATTCACAAATCCGAATGGGAAATTAAATAGATTAATTGGAGTTGTCACTTAGGGAAGCTTTGTCGAAACTTGAATCTGAATGAGCTTGTGGAAATTCGAAACAGGGCATATGACAACAGTTTGATTTATAAGGACAAAGTGAAGAGATGGCATGATATGTGCATTAGGTGCAAATACTTTTTTCCAGGACAAAAGGTATGGTTGTTCAATGCCAGGTTGAAGATGTTCCATGGGAATCTCAAATCTAAATGGATGGGTCCCTTTTGTGTTAAGAAAGTGCACGAGAATGGATGTGTAGAGATAGATGATCTCATAGATGGTGCACAATCTCATATGGTAAATGGACAACTGTTGAAGCATTTTGTAGATTCGAAAGAGTAGTTAGTCCAAGTCAAGATCATCAATTTCATACGGAGTGAACACAGAGCAGATACATCATATTGCTCTTGATGAAGATGGAGCATCAAGATTCAACAGCTTAGAAGATTCATTCACTCTAGTACATTCTCCCTTCTCTGTATATTCTCCAGATCACATCAGTTCTCACACTTACTCCTGTCCTATACTTTGGCTGAGAAAAGCCTAAGTATAGGGGAGACCGATGCCCGCCATGTGTATATACTCATCCATTTCTCCCCTTGACCTCGTCCGCCCCATTTTTTCTCTTCTTCTAGACTTAGGCTGACCAAAGCCTAAGTATAGCGGGCGGATCGACTTCTATACTTTTTATTATTTTAACCATCCTACGCTTAGCACGAGCTATGTCTTTTTCTCGCTTCTTGTGCTCTGAGGACATAGCACATGCTAAGTATAGGGGGCGTGTATATATTACATATATACTTTACCCATAGCTCGTACTTTCACGTATTTTTGTATATATTATACAATAACTATGAGGTGGGTAAAAAATCTCTTTTAAAAAAACTCTTTAAAGAAAACCTTAATTTTTTCCCCCTTTTCTTTATTTGCTTTAAAAAAACTTTTTCAAAAAAAAATCTCCTTTCTTATTGACCTATCTTTTTCAAAAAAAAACTTAAATAACAAAAAAACCTTTTTCTAAAAAGAAATTTCTTCTATTTCTTTCTTTTTCAAAAGAAAAAACTTTTTTCAAAAACAAAAAAAAACAAAAACAAAAAAATGCTCTAAAAAATCAAAAGAAAAAAACTAACTAATGGGTTAGTTTAACCCCTGACACTTACTCTTTCACATAAGACTAGTGATGTTTAAGAATACTTGGTTTATGAGCTCTTGGGATTTTGAGTTAACCAGCCTTAGTCATTAGGGTCTTTGACTTAATTATTCACATTTTCCTAGTTTGAAAGATTTGTATGCTATATTGCATACTTAGTCTCCACCTTAAGAATATGATCAGCAACTCACATACACGACTGCAGTTATGATAAGATGAGTTGAAATTTCACTTGAGGAACTGGGTTGAGGGATTTGAGTTTGGACCTGATTTGATGATACTCGATGATGGGATAAAATCAATGAAGGCTTTATGAAACCTAAGTGTTAGCACTTTTAACCAGTATGAGAACATGGTTCTTGTACTATCTCTTGATATTTACCTAAGTGCCAAGGTGTGAAAAAATATAAAAATGTTGATCAGTGTGCGCCAACTCTTAGTAAAAGCAGTGGAGCTAGCCAAAAATACTACAAAGCAATGAAATGTTAAAAAAAAGCTCTCATTCCACAAAGTCAAATATCAAAGAGCTTCCACCAAAGGTGAGCGCTCCCAACCATTTCAAAGTGTCCACTTGGACCACCGCTATTAGGACCAGGAGTCGGGCTTGCACCAAAAAAGGGCTCTGCATCGTAAATGCTACAAGTCTGGGTGTAGAAGGTATGATAGGTACTCAATAAAGGCACACCCCGGTGTACTCCCAGGAAAACAAGTGCAGACGACTCCAACTTCTCTTGGCGGGCGCACTGATCAACACCAAAAATATGCGTTGAGTAATAAGGCACTTGAGAGAATCCTTGTTCCAATGAGAGGGAGAGAAGAGATGACACAATCCTATGCCCTCCATCAACTGGCTTTTCATCTACACTTTCAAGTCTGACAACTAAAGAGACGGTGAATTGGATGCAAGAAATGGTTTATTCCCTAGTGTTGAGGATTGGGTTCTTAGGAGAGTCTCTTGAACTGGAACCTTGAGTGATGTTGCGACTCTACTCTTGTAACTGCAGTCAACACTTAAGTCATATCCCTACAATATATGTATACAAAGAGAGTTTGATGATTAGGAAAATCGGATACCTTTTGACTAGAGCTTGGTTCATCTTAGAATTTTAGGATCTAAAAAATCTAGAGTTCTTGAATGGATTAAGTCTTGAATTCACATGCACAGTCAGGGGATATTCCAACTTATTCAATCTTTATTTGCTCGAGGACTAGCAAAGTTTAAGTATAGGGGGTGATGAATCCATGATTCATCATCTCAATATCTTGATCTAAGCAAAATATCCGAGTAAAGTCTGAAATAAATGTCCTTAAAATCAATAAATTAACAAAATGATTCTTGTAAATAAAACACACTAATTATTGTATATTAGATTGTACAAAATAAATTAACAATAAAAAGCCGCAAAAATAAAGGAGTTTTTCACCTGTAAATAGCCCAAAACATCATGTATTCTTAATAATTTCATTTCAACTCCTTTTTGGCTAATTCTTTCTCCAACTTATTCATAACAATGTATATAAAAATACAAAAATACAAAATAAATTTCACCTCAAATAAATGCTCCTAGATCTCAAAGATAAAAAGCCATAAAGTCCAACTTCCTGGTCAAATTCCCGCTCCGTATGAACTCCAAATTCACCAAACTCATTTTTAAAGTTCAAGTTAGAAAATTATCTATCCAACGGAGGGGTTTCATTAAAATTTGGAGCTTATTTGCAAAAGTTGAGTTTTGGAACCTAGATGCATATTGTATATTATGTACATATTTTTTGTTTCTTCATTTTTATTTACTCTTCTTAATCATTAAAAATCCAAAAAAAATTAACTCTGTATTGTATCTTATTTTTATCATTTTACTGTATTTTTTCTATTGTAAATATATTTTATTAAAAATACAAAAAAAATATAAATTATAAAGGCAAACAAAAAATGTACATATTGTTTGTCTTCTTTTGTAAATTCTCCACTCTTTTTATTTCTTCTCTTTTTTTTATTGTATTTTAGTAGCCGACTTTTATTGTATTTTATTTAAATTCACATTCTCTACAATAACTTCCATCTTCCTTCATTAACCACCCAAGTCTTCCTTCAACCTCCATTCCAATCCATATTCTTCATCCAACCTCCCATTCAACTCCACCAATAATCTAACCTCCCATTCAACACCATCTCCATTCTAACTTCCCTTTCTCTTCTCTATATATTCATCTCTTCATCCACATTTTTCGCCATCTGCCATTCTAATAGAAAAAGGAGAGATCTTGGAATGTTTTGTTGGTGACAGCGACAAGGCATCTTCCTCAAGTGACGACCTCCTTCAGGCGAGATCCGCGGAGCTCCGCTCGCACAGCTTCTCCGATTTTTATTTCGCTAATCGGATCGAGGCGACGACAGGAGTTCGGTGTAGCTGCTTCGCAAATCCGGCGAAGATTCAGGTAAGTATTTCTCCTCATTTGTTTTATTTGATCCAATATTTTGTTTCTTTGTTGTTTCATTACGCCATTTTTTCTCACCTTTATATCATCCCTTCCATCATATCACCCCCACACCACCATCTTTTCGTTTGTTATTCCATGTTTTACAAAAAAATCTAAAAAATAAACAAAAAAATATTTTTTATAGCAGCAGAAATTAAATCAAAAAAATAAAAAGAAAAAAATAAAAAAAATAAAAGAGGCAGTAGGTCATGTCGCCCCCTTCTTCCACGAGCAGGCGGCGTCGCCCGCCACCTCCACGCCGGACACTACGCGTTGGTCATCGCCCTCCGACGACGCTGCCAGCGACATCTCCTACAGCCGTCGCGCCTCCTCTCGCACGGGCCGCGCCTCCAGCGTGATAGCCACGACCTCCGCCCCGTGACCTTTAGCCGTCTTGTGGCCTCCAGCCGCTATGCGGCCGCCTCCGACTACTCCACCGTGCGCGCCCTGCTGTCCTCCAGTCGTGCGGCCTCCGCGCGCGCCGTCGTGGCCGCATGTGCGCGGCCCCACTCCGCCCCTGCGCCCTAACAGTTACCTGCTAAAGAAGAAGAAAGTATTTGGTTATTTTTTTTATTGTAAAAATTGCATTTCATTTTCATCAAGTTTCTATAATTACAAGCAAGTCCATGTGATAACTCGCGCTTAAATAATGATGCCCTGACATGTGATTAAATTACTATCTAAATTTCATCTCAATTGGACTTGTCTTGTGCCTTAAATAATTTATGTAGTGTTTTTAGTGATTGATTTTTAATTAAACCCACACATTATATTTTTACAAAATTTCAACTCTTCTGGATTGCTTGTATAAATATCTATTTGGGATAACTCGCGCTCTGGTTAATTTATCAATGTGGATTTATTAAGAATTAATTAGTCACTATCACTCTGTTTTCTCTAAAAAAATTCATAAAAAATCATATTTTGTCAAAAAATCCCAAAAAATTACTGTAGTATCCTTGCATCATTTTTTCATTCTAGTAAATTTATCATGATTTTTGCTTAATGTTTGTGTGAAAAATTGCGAAAAAAAACCATAAAAAGTGTGCATTGTTTTCATTATTGCATTTTAACCCTGAAATTTCCAAAAAATATATGTTGCATTCATCATTGGATTAAGTTTACTGAAAAAGTATAATTTGAATAATTGGACTTATTTTCTATTAAAATTAATTTGGCTAAGTTGTTTGATTTCTTAGTAACTTAATTCGCCTCCATTGTGCATTCTTGCATTTATTTTGCATTAAAAAATCTAAAAAAATACCATTTGGGAACCTAGAGCTAATAATTTTGAATTAACCCAGCGTTATTCCTTTGCCTCCCTGTATTCGACCCCGGACTTGCCCGGGATATAAATTAAAGTCGAGCCCTCTTCACAGAGATCTTCTCTCGGTTCTGACTGATTTGCTAAGTACACATTCTATAACGTGCACAAATTAAATCATGTATTAACCGATTCATCAGATGGCGTTGTTGCCGGGGAGGAAATCAGTAATGATCATGTCCGACTCAGGGGCAGCTTCTGATTGTGAATCCTCTCTATAAGATGTCACGATGGTGGTGATGCAAGCAGTGTGTGGTGTGGAGGTGTGGGGAGTCTCTGAACCAATGGTTGTCTGGACAGTTGGTATCTCAGGTATAGTAGAGAGATGGGACTCAACTGTCTCTTAAAATTACGATTGTCTGCGACTTTACGGGTTACCTTGGAATATCATGTGTCCTCAAAGATCTAGTGAGGTCGGAGTGCTCCAAATGCAGAGAAATCGATATGCCGAGTCTCACAATCTATAGTTGCCTTAGCCATGGCTAAGAATGGCTTCTCAAGAGTGATCAGAGACTGGGTGAACTCTCCTCAATGCTCAATGTCAATGATCGTGAAGTCTATCTCCAGTAGAGCACCTTGGAAAGTAATGATGACAGAAATGGTTCCTCTCGATCGTTTAATGGAGCGATCAGCCAATTGAACGATCTCTCTTGACTTCTTGGCAGATCCGAGTTTGAGCTTGGCAAACACGGAGGTCGGAAGGATATTAATTGGTGAGTCATCATCGATTCTTGCATGGGTGAATATGGTATCTTTGATTTCACAATCAAACCTAGGCAACCACTTTACTCTGCGGCTCTTGGTTTTTCTCCCTATCATCAAAGATGTGGCCATAGACACTATATGTCTCTCAGTCCTTGTTCTCTTATTGCCTGACCTTTTAGGCATCAATTTACTTCTCACGAATCTTTTAAGGTCAGGAAAGTATTCAATGGCCTTTATTAAGGGAAGCTCAAAAATCAACTTTCTATTCAATGCTTCCCGAAGTACAGGATCCAATTTTTGAAGATCTTTTCTATTTTCATTTTTTATGTTGTTTTCTGAGTTTTCAATTTTTTTGGTCTTTTTGATAGGTGAAGGAGGACTAGGAGAATGTACATACTCTAGTTTGGAGGGAAAGTTGTTAGTAGAAGAGGGAGGTAGAAGGGACACCAACTGTACATGATGTGTGGTCAATTCGGTGTCTTCCAGGTTTTCAAGATTCAATCCGTGAAATCCATGATCCATATTCCTGCCTAGACTCTTGATCGGTCTACAAATATCATCCTCCAATAAGTTCTCATGACACCTCATGAGAGAAGTATGTGCAATTGGAGGATACTGCTGAGAACTCGGTCTCTTATACTCAACACACCTTGACTCAGGCGTGTAATGCTGGGTTGAGTATGGCCCTTCTGTATGGCAGATGTTGGTCGGAGCCTCATAAGGTGGAGTTAGTAGACAGGGGGTCTGTAGATCGGTCACATGAGTCCAATCCCCTGTATATGTTGGCTCTCCGAATGGGTGATATGAATGTTGGTCAATGTTGCCTTGATCACTCAGGTCAATCAAGTCAGGAAGATCATGTAGTGTAGGCCTCTCTATTCGGTTTGTTTGGCCGACCGTGTTGTACCCAAAGGTTAAGTCGGGATGTGTATAGGTCAATTGTTGTCCAGTCCCAACTTGAGGTGAAAATGAGATATGAGAGGGCAATTGATTCTGCCAATCATTCATCTCAGCAGTGGCTTGCTCTTCGATTTGTTCCTTGATTCCAGCAAGCGGACGAGAATATGGTAAGTTAATCCAGGGTGGTTGTGGGTCAGGGGTGTAAGAATGTGGAATAGGTGAGAAGGATGAAGAAGTGGAGAAGTTAGTCGAAGTTCTGGCTTCGCGGTCGGGGTATGGGTATGAGGAAGAATAAGAATGTGGAGATGGTCGAAATATGGTCGAAGAAGAGTGACATGGATATGGTGACCAATATTCTGATATCTTGGAAGGGAGATGGGAAAATGAAGCGGGTTGAGGGAGAAAGCGTGCAAGTGCACCGAATAACACACAAAACAAACAAACACCAGAGTAAACCCTGAGTTCACCTACTTAACACAGTGATGGTCGCAAAAGTCCAGCCGTTTATCTTTTCAGCTTTAGTTAGGTGATAAATCAAGTTATAAGTCTAATTACGCAAGGCTTAAAAGTAGGTTTTGGGCACTATCCTAGGGATGCGTCCCCACCTCTCAACAATCACAATAGCCAAGCATACAATGAGGGTTTTTCTCTCCCAAAACAAGTGTTAGTTTTAGTCAGTTTTTTTGGTCAACTCTGATTAGCAGTCCCGATTTTAAGTTTTGTTATCGCTTGATTAGTCCACCAAACAAAGCACACCTAACGATCAGTCCCGATTTCCTTTTAACCTAAGTTTCAAAAACCAATGGGGAGGGAGTCGAGAAAAACTGATGCAAATAGTGAAATCAATGATGCATGCCCAGTTCATGAGACTTACAATGATCCTCGCGCTTTACATGCAGGATGCAAGGCAGAATTGAATTTTTATACTAAATGAGATGCAAACGAGAAAACTGTTCCTAGACAGGCAGTTCTATTAGCGAGTGATGAACAAGTTAAATTTGACTAATAGCCCTGCAGTCTAAGTGTGTCTCGTTAAAAGTGATGTGTGGTCCTAAAAAATTACGAGCACAAGCAATAAAGATATTCCAATAAAAATGCTCTAAGAGCCACGAGTGCAAGTCCTATTCTACGCCAATCAACCACACGACCACGATCGAGTCCAATGTCCAGTACGGATACAAGTGCTAGCTCTCAAACAAGAGTTGCTATAAAGAGCAAATTTACCTAAATTATTACAACACACTAATTACAAAAATGAAAAAATGCTCTCGAAAATATATTAAATATCCTCGCTCTTCAGCAGTCGGCGCGCGTCACGTCCGTCGACCTCTGATGCACTCCAAGTCCACCGGGACCTCGCAAGGAAAAAGAAATTTATATTAGAGAGGTCAACAACAAAATATATACAAGAAATGAGCAAAAAATGAAAAAAATGGAATAAATACAAGGTGGCTCGAGAGTCAGACTACCCGAGTGAATGAAAATCTAAATCCAATTTTCAAAATTAATCCCTAAGTCGTTTGCCTCCCCGGCAGTGGTGCCATCTGACAACGACACACGTGTATACTACCCACCCCCTCGCTCCTGCAAGAAGGTTCGTCACAAACCTTCCTGAACCTTGTACATCCTCACTCTTCCTTGTACATATTTTCCTTCCTTCATTCCCCTTCCTCCCCCGTGGTTCACATCACACCCCAGTTCTGTATCATTTTCATTTTGTGGCTGTACTTAGGATGATTGGATCCTAAGTATAGGGGGGTGAGTGACCTGATTTGCTCCGTCTCTTCTTTTTGTTTTTTTTGTATATTCTTTCCCATCCTCATCGAGCCGCCATTCTAATAGAAAAAGGAGAGAGCTTGGACTGTTTTTTGGTGACAGCGGTGAAGCGTCTTCCTCAAGCGACGACCTCATTCAGGCGAGATCCGCGGAGCTCCGCTCCGCGTCACGAGTTCCCCATCGAGCTTGCGTAGCTTCTCCGATTTTTATTTCGCCAATCGGATCGAGGCGTGATGAATCTGTGATTCATCACTCTAAAAGTTGAAAATAGAGCTTTGTTCCCAAGTAATTAGATGTATATTTCCACTTATATTGCATAATTATCATTCATGCACGTATAAATAATATCTGCATTTTAGCATTCATATTTGCATTAAATAAGAAGCCAAATTCACTTGTAAATATTCACTTGTATATTCACCATATTTCACCTATTTATATATATTTGATACTAACTCCAAATCCTATAAAATCAATTTCATAGTGTATATATTACTAACACTAATTAAAGAAAAATATCAAAAAAATACTAACTTGTAAAATTGACCGATAAGACCCCAAATCCAGTTGGAAACCTCAGACCTTAGAAGGAAAATATCTACTCACACAACCTCCGATCTAGGTCTACTCACTTTTAGAATAATACTTATTCAGAGACCTTCAAAATGAGATCAATTTCATTTAAATCGGAGCTCGTATGCAAAACTTGGGTTTTGGGGACCCTTTGTACATTATATGTATGTATATTTGTACACTTGTATTTTTGTATCTTATTTGACCTCATCTCCTTTTTTGGTCAACATGAAACTTGTAGATCTCATCGAGATCTACAACTTTCATGTTTTGTTTTTTTCCAAATTAGGCCATCTTCTCTCCCTAATTCCATATTCTCCTTCAGCCATTCAGATCAGGCCATGTGGCAACCTCTGATTGCACCACGTGGCCCGCTCACATCACGCCACGTGCCCTTCGTCCTCCACCATCTGATGGCCTTCCCTCTCTCCTTATCACCACCATTCATCCCGTTTTTGATCCCTGCCATTCGATCAAAGTGAGGGCTTCATCATAGCCCTCCATTAGTGCCTCACCCTCAGCACGCCACATGTTGAGCTGTGCGCCCTCCGATCTTCGCCAGAAGCCTTCATCCTGGCAACTCATCTCACGCTATATATGGACCCTTCGATCAGATCCTCAAGATCTCATCCCGACCATCCCTCAGCGCCTTCACCTGTGGTCGCCATGTGTCGCCATCTTAGCCCTCCGATCTCACCCCTACGATCAAATCTAGACACTCCCCTCGCGCCCTTCTCCTGACCGTTGGATCACTCGATCCAACGGTCCAGAGGTCGTCGTCTACCTCACGCCTGCCTCCCTCACGCACGTCGCCCACTCCACACACCCTTCGCCCCATTTCTATTTTTGCCACCACAATAGCCATCATCTTCGCCCCCTGTCACCTCCTCTTCGTAGCCCATTACACCCTCATCCTCGCCGACCTCCACAATCTCCATGAGACTCGCCCACGTCGCTCCACGGCCTCTACAAACTTCGTCACCCCGTCACCTGTAACCTCACCTCGGACCTATAAATACTCCGCCTCCGTCGACCTTCGATCCTATCCGCCATAACAGAAGGTTCCCCCAAGCTCTTAGCTCTTGATTGGTGACAAAGATTTTGGGGAAATCGAGCGAAGAAGGGTGTATTCCTCCGGCGAGATCCACAGCTCTGCCGCGCCATGCCGCATTTCCTCGAGCGAGCTGCTTGAGCTCAGGACCTCTACCGACCATCGAGCGAAGACCAAGAGCTCCTCTCCGAGCTTCTATCCCCAGGTAGCATCCTCCATTCCCCCTTCGATCTCCTTATTCTTTTTCTCTATTTTTCTCGCAATTTCTCTGCCTCCTCCGATCACTCCCGCTCTCGCCTGACTATCCGCCAGCTTCACCTCGAAGCTTTGATCTTCGTGATCTACTTCATTCACTCCGATGACGTATAGAACCACTCCTGACCACTAGTTCCTCCACCACGGCGGAGGAGCACCACCGAGCCACCTTCACTTCGCTCCAGGCCTCCCGCTGCACTCGCATTCATCTCACGAACACGTTGCACGCCTCAGCTATAGAAACTAACCTCTACAGGTACCATTCTTTCATTGGTCGAAAGTGTCATCAGAGCTGCATCGAGCTTCGTCTCTTCCGGTCTGTGGACCACCTCAGCCTCATCCAGATGCTCCGGCCGCTCTGCGAAGCTTCCACGATCATCTCCAGCTACTTAGGAGCCTCTGGAGAGCAGCATCGAGCGAGAATCGAGGCGGCGGAGCTAAGGGGGCTTCGCCGGAGCCCGACCACGTCTACCGTAGGAGGCGGCAGACCGGAGGAACATGAAGCACAGTAGTTGTTTGATCCTCACGATCGGACGGCTTTGATCAAGCCACGTCGCTAGTGCCTACCTCCGTCGGATCAGAAGGATCCAACGATCACTATCCTGCCACGTCGCTCTAGCCTCCGATCTTCAGCGGTCGTCCGATCTCGCGAGGATCGTACATCTCACAACATGCCACGCCATCCGCATCACCTGTTGTTGGATCCATCATGATCTGATGGATCTCAGACAGCCACGTCGCTTCATCCCGGGAGCCATCAGCCTTCGTTGGATCGTCTCGATCTAACGGTCCCAAAGTGCACCACGTCGCTTCCTCCGAGCCTCTTCCCCGACCCTTAGGCTCCGAGCACCCGAAGCTAACCCGAAGCACGCCCGAACCTGCAATGTACCCGAGCCATAGTCCGAGCCTCTGATGCCTACCAAGCCTAGTACGGCACGTGCTCCTTACGTGCGGTCTAGGCATTTTGCACAGAGGCCTCTGAAAGTTTTGGAAATTACATTTTAGTCCCTACCAAGAGCATCACGTGAGGTGCATGTGTTATGTGGGCATTTTGCATACATAACCCCGGCATTATAGGTAATTGCATTTAAGTCCTTGTCAGCGTGTTTAATTTTCAGTACTTTTATTTTCTGTATTTGCAATTTGGTCTATGTCTTTGCACGTATATTTAGGTGTCCATTTGGCATTATTTTTCCGTTCTAAAAATTGCATGATGTAGCTTATCTTGTCCTCTGTCTTATGTGACAAGTATTTCATTTTTGTGACATCTTGGGAATTAAATATTATTAATTTGGTGAAACTTTCCATATTTTGCCCACTGTATGCCTTTTAATTCATATTAAATTCCCTTTTGCTCCAAAAATCATCAAAAATTCACATTAGACTTAAGATAATTTATTTTACATTGTGCCCAAAAATCATTGTATTTGCACGCATGACGAGGTCTAAATAAATTAATTAGTGATTTGCTTAATTGATTTTTAATAATTCCAGTTCACATAGAATTTTAGGTTTATCAATTTTCCTGAATTCATCATACTCATATCTATCTAGGATAATGTTTATATCTAGAAATAATGTTTTTTGGTATTTATTAAAATTAATTTTGTAAAAATAACCTTGCATTCATATGTCATTCGTAGTAAATTCATAAGTGTCAGAAAAATCCAAAAAATCAGTGTAGCTTAATTTCATTGCATGTCATATTCTGGTCAAGTTTCATAATTTTTGGACTTCAGTTAACAATATTTCTGATTTGACTTGTACAAACTGGCCTGAAATTACATTTTATTGCATAAATTTGTTAAAAAATACCGAAAATAATCTTCTGAAAATCCGACCTCTGAATTCGCTTAAAATTCACCTAAGGAGACAGTTACCTCCCTGAGTTCGACCTTGGGCTTGCCCAAGTAAAATAAATCTGTCGCTCGTGATTAGCTAAACATTAATTAAAGTGGTTTTTGATCAGTTCGCTTTTACCTGGCTACAATGAACGACATAACTATTAATTTGATCATTAATCTGATTGAATTAACAAGGGTAAGAACATGCTCGTCAAATGGCGTCATTGCCGGGGAGGCACGGCTTAGGTTAACTTCTAGAGAATGTTTGAGTGTTTGATTTTCCATCTCCGGGTAGTTTGATTCCCAGCTTTATTGTTAATATTTTTTTGTCCTTTATTTTTGAGTATTTTATGTCGTCCTTTATCTGACCTCAATTTGTTTTTGTGCGAGGAACACGAGGAGTCGAAGGCGCTTCGAGGAACTTGCATTTAAACTTTTAAAATGATTGTGAGGACTTGTACTTGTTGTTATTTTTCATTATTTTTGCATTCTTTCTGGCGGTTCCCGTTTGGGTTCTCGCGTGTGTAAAAATAATGGAAACGTGTACCCGTGTGCTGTGTGGATTGCTTTTTAGATTAGGCTTGCACTAACGGCTCTTCGAGCCACTCTAGGATTTGCTTGTGCTCGTAATTCTTTTAGGACCACACATCACACCTAAAAGACACACTTAGACCGCAGATCTAGTCAAATTTAATCAGTGCTTCACTCACTAATAGAACTGCCTGTTTCGGAACGGATTTTATCATTTACATTTGCATATAGTCTAAAAAGTTTTCAATTCTGTTTTGCATCTTGCATAAAAGCGAAGGGATCACTGTAAGTCTTCTTAACTCAGCATAGCATCATTGATTTATCGTGCATCGGCTTTTCTCGACTCCTTTCTCTTAGTTTTTTAAAACTTAGGTAAAAGGGAAATTGGGACTGGATGATAGGCGTGTTGTGTGGTTGGACTTAATCGGTGATAACTTAACTTAAAACCGGGACTGCTAAACATAATTGACCAAAAAAATCCATAAAAGCAGAAATTAACCCCGACCTTGTTTTCAGGCTGAGTGAGGGTACTAGAGTGTGTGAGCACCATAGGGCAGAGCCAAAAATCCCTGCTTTCCATATCGCGTACCCCGATCCGAGCAAATATCAACGGCTGAGCTTCGGTTCAACTGACCAGTGCCAAGTAGCCTCCTCCTACTCCGGTAGGTAGATAGGGGAGAAATTGTGGTACACCGCAACAAGTTGCTAGTAGCCTTCACCTGCGCTTGCCGGTAGATATGGGTGAAGTTACAGCCTTGTCAGCCTCCGCCTACTCTGTAGGTAGATAGGGGCAGGTCCTTGAACTTTCGGTTGGGGATAGGAGCAAAGAAAGGAAGGGTGTTGGTATCTAAAGCGACATGTTAAATAGGGGAGACGCATCCGGCTTTTAGCCGACTCCCCCATAGGCCGTGTAACTTCTTGCTATTTGTCTGAAAAATCACACTTAAAATCAACCAGACTACTCGGACTCGATTTCGGGTCCTTCACCGCGTTGAGTGTGAAAATACAGGGTTTGGATTCAATTGCATGCTTCAGGTAGGAGTAAAATCCTATCTTCACTTAGAACTCCTGATTCTTCTTCTCGCCAACCAAGATGACTGACTGGGGGGATATCCACTCCCGATTCGCCAATCTTTCTTTGAGCCCCCCACGAAGCTCATCTTCACAGGCCCAAGCACAACTTGGACCAACTAGAGTTCATGACCCTCTTGAGTTCCGGATCCCTCAAATCCAGGGTGGTTACTCTCAGTCCAACCCTTTTATCTCCTCTGATATCACCGAGGAAGACCATCGCCTCAGTAAGAATCCCTTCCTTGATATGTGTTCTAACCAAGATCATCTTCTATCCCCAGGACAAGAGGACAGAATGTCGAAGAAAAATCCTGATGAGGAGGAACACAGAGAGGACCCCATGATGCATGTCTTAGCCCAGTTAGTTAGAGCCGAACAGCTAAATGCAGAATTAACGACTAGACTGGGACATGTTATTGATGCTGAAGGAATTAATCGACCGATGGTAGACGCCTATAATCCCGCGGAGAATGAAATACATAGCTGGCTAGTACTTGAGGTCCCCCCTGAAGCATTTGAGTTGAAGCCCCACTTCCTGAGCCTGTTGCCAAAGTTCAACGGAAATGCCAATGAAGAGCCATATGCCTTTCTTAGAGACTTTGAGTTGGTTTGCAACAACCTTAGTCACCCTAGGGTTGGGCAAGATTACATCAGGCTGATGGCCACCCCGTTTGCCTTAGGAGATAAGGCTGCACATTGGTTGAAGAACCTTGAGGTGAGATATACTACCTGGATATCAAGGATCTATTCTTAAAAAATTTCTACCCACTCAGTAGGAACCAGATGAGAACCAAGATCGTTAGTTTCTCCCAGGGATCCAATGAACCATTCCATGAAGCATGGGATAGATTTAATGATTTAACTCAGAAATGCATGTGCCACGGCATTACAAAAGCGATCTTAGTCCAGACCTTGTTTTGTGGCTTGACTCCGGAGATGCAGGGGTTAGTGAGTGCCGCCTGTGGAGGAAGCTATCTGAACAAAAATGAAGACGTTGTATGGAAGATCTTAGAACAGATGGCGGAAATAGGCAGATCTCATGCCACTAGGGCCTATCAGTTGTCTCCTTCAAGCCTATCCAACGAGACAACCCGGAGGACTGTAGTGGATCTGACAGACGACCTCATCCCCAGCATGGGGATAATAACAGACAAATTAACCATGGTCGAGCAGATTCACAAGAGGGTAACTGACCTTAAGGCACTCTCACGATTGCCGAAGCAAGTGGAGGAACTTACTGAGAGGGTAGCCAAGATACGGCTACCTGCCCCTTCTACACCACCTGTACCTGTACACCGAGTTCATCTTGTACATGAATAGGCACCGGGACCTCAGAGTAGCTGTGTAAAGGAGCAGACATACACTCAGCAGGACCAATATGCACGCCTACAAGTGGAGACAGGATACGAAGAGCCTCGATAGGTGTTCGAGATCAATGGGCTGTGGTACAGCCATGACCCCATCGACAGTCAGTCGGGAATAGGGAACGGTCAGCCACACTGACCATCCCTAGCTTACCAGGAAAACAGCTCCGTCCCCGCACCGCGCTTCATTCAGTCCCGACTCAGATAAGGGTACCAGCCTCAGCAGCAGCAGCGCACCTTCCACTCAGGCCAGCAGGTCCCTCCACCTTCCTATCAGCAGCAATACCAGCATGGCCAGCAGGGCCAATACAGGAACTCACCTTCGAGTCAGCATCAACCAACCCCGCCCATCAGTGAATTAGAGTCCCTCACCTTGGCGATCCAGACCCTGACAGATGGGGTCCAACAGATTCAGAATGACTACCTGGATATGGGAACCGATTTGAATCGTGTCTCCCATACCCAGGACCAGTAGATGGCACCAAAGACCCCAATTCCCGACCCGAATAGCTTGAATCAGGGCCAGAACCGACCATGAGATCAGGTATACTATCCAGATAACTCTTTATCTGAACATGAGATCCTTTCGTATGATAATCATATGTTCCTCAAGAGCGGAAGGACCGTGATCGTACCTGATCGGGCAGGGGCACCGGAGGAAGAAGCCGCCAAGTCTCTACCTGAGGAGAACTTGGAGGCGGAGGAGCAGCACCACCAGCAACACCGGCAGAAGAAGAGGACTTCCGAGTCCTCCAAGAAGCAGGAGAACCACACCAGTAGTGAGTCCGGCGAGACCGATGAAGAGCTCGCACCTCCATCTGAGAAGGATGTTCCAGCAGGCGCGGAGGATGCATCACCGGTTTTGCAGCAGAAATTTTCTTTTCGTCAGAGTCAAAGTCAGTCTCAGAGTCCGAGTCATTTACAGAACTCAATTCCAATTTTAGATGAAAATCTTTCAATTTTAGAATCTGAGTTGGCATCAATAATCCCTTTCCCCTGAGCTCTTAAGGGTGGAAAGAAAAACATCAGAAAAATACAAAAATATGACCCTGAGATGGTAGAGTTTTGCAATAAACATGTCAAGGTCACAATCCCTTTTGACAAGTATGTGGAGATGACACATGCATTACAGAAATACCTTAAGGTGAGATGCACACCTACTAGGACCAACAAGAAGACCAAAAGCCATGTTGAGAAACACGTTCTGTCAGTAGCCACTATTTGCACAATAAAGAACTCATTTCCGAGGAAACGAAGAGACATGGGTGTGCATTATGTGGTGGGTCACGTCGATGACACTGCGTTTGCATGCACTCTCCTTGACAACGGATCCCCAATTAACTTAATGCCTACAACCCTCTATGAGCGGCTTAATCTCGGACCTCTTAGAAAATCTAGAGCCCTGCTTCACTTTGTAGATAAATCAACCAAGAGGTCCCAAGGAGAATTAAGGAACGTTGTCATAAAAGTCGAGGGTTAGGAGTACATGGTGGAATTTACCGTCCTTGATATGGAGACCCCTCACAATTGGAGAGATTCCCATACCATATTAGGAAAGCCCTTCATCAGAACAGCAGGGGCCTTATTTGATTATAAGATTGGGAAAATCCAGTTCCAAACTCCGAGCGGAGACAAGGAACTTGAGATGAAGCAAACCAGATGGCAGAGAACGGATTCAAAATCCAGCACCGAGTACTCTTCGTCCGAAGCAGATTGCATTCATGTAGACACTATTGGGCCATGGAGACAGAACCCAGCCAGCACCGATAAGTCCTTCTCCTCTGGAGAAGAACTTGTGCATGAGTCAGTTTGTGAGGCCTTTAGAATTGAGTACAGCACCGAATATGCATACCCATACATCTTCGATGACTCAGAGGCCCAGCTGGGCCTGCCAGTCCTTCCCTCTTTAGGAAAATCAGAAGATGAGGATGACGAGTCAGACGTAGCTTTTGATGATTGCTTGGAGACCTTTGACGATCCGACTCCAGAGCTAAATGACTTGGTGGCATCAATTTCAAAGACTTATCCAGTCAATACCAGTACAGAGCCAGATTCGATTGAGCCAGACTTCCTTGATGATCAAATATTACCTGAGCTCAAACCCTTACCCACAACACTTAAATATGCCTTCCTCGCGGGACAAGAGAGGAAGTATCAGGTCATCATCAGCTCGCGGTTGACCGAGGAGCAGGAATCTTGCTTGTAGAGATCCTGGAGAAAAACCGCAAGGCGATAGGCTGGAGCATCTCCGATCTCCACGGGATAGATCCTGCTCTGTGTTCGCACCAAATCTACTTGGAGAATGAGGTTAAACCCTCTCGTGAATTCCAACGTCGGTTGAATCCAAATTTACGAGAGGTGGTGAAGAAGGAGATAGAGAAATGGTGCGATGCGGGTTTTATTTATCCTATCTCCGACTCCAAATGGGTGGCCCCAATCCATGTTGTCCCGAAAAAGTAAAAAAATCAGATGACCACCAATGAAGATGGAGAGGAGATCGCGACACGAGTACCCACGTCATGGCATGTCTGTGTGGATTACAAACGTCTGAATGCTGCGACGAAGAAGGATCATTTCCCCCTACCATTCATTGATCAGATTTTAGAGAGATTAGCGAGGAAAGAATTCTTCTACTTCTTGGATGAGTTCTCGGGCTACAATCAAGTAACCATAGATCTGGAGGACCAGGAAAAGACCACGTTTACATGCCTCTTTGGTACTTATGCTTTCAGGCGCATGCCCTTTGGGTTATGCAATGCTCCCGGTACTTTTCAAAGGTAAATGATTGCTATATTCGCTGAAATGGTCGACGAATTCCTGGAAGTTTTCATGGACGACTTCTCGATTCACGATGATTCATTCGATTCCTGTCTTAGGAATATGGACCGAGTCCTCAAATGATGTTGTGAGGTCAATCTGGTGCTCTCCTGGGAGAAAAGTCACTTCATGGTGATGGAGGACATTGTGTTGGGGCATGTCATCTCCAAGAGAGGAATGGACATTGATCCTGCCAAGGTGGATGTGATCAGACGACTCCAGCCACCAACCAACGTAAAATAGTTGCTGTCTTTCCTCGGACATGTCGGATTTTATCGAAGATTTATTAAGGATTTTTCTAAGATTGCCCGACACTAACTGGACTTTTAGGCAAGGACATGGAGTTCATTGTGGATCACAAATGTCTCGACGCCTTTAAGCTATTACAAGGAATGAACATGGACGCTCCGATCCTACAAGCCCCAGATTGGTCTCTGCCTTTTGAGATCATGACGGACGCCTCAGACTTTGCTGTTGGGGTTGTGTTAGGACAGAGGAGGGATGGTGTCCCGTTCGCCATACACTACGCAAGCAAAGTGCTTGATACTTCTCAGCGTAACTATATAGTTACGGAAAAGGAGATGCTTGCGGTAGTGTTTGCCTTGGACAAATTCAGATCTCACTTAATCAGATCCAAGGTAATTGTGTTCACTGACCACACAGCACTACGTTACTTAATGGAAAAGAAGGACGCGAATGCACGTGCTTGTCCAGGAGTTTAATTTGGACATTCAAGATAAACCTATAAAGAAGAACGTAGTAGCTGATCACCTCTCCCGTCTCAAGGATCTTAATGCTTCTGAGGATTCACTGATTCGATACTCCTTCCCTGACGAGTCGATTTTTGTTGTCGACTCACTCCCATGGTATGCCAATATCGTGAACTATCTTGTCTCCAAGAAGGTTCCCGAAGATTGGCCCAAGAGACACATAGACCGACTGAAGTCGGATTCTAGACATTACCATTGGGAGGATCCGATCCTTTTCTTTGAAGGACCGGATTGTGTCTGGAGACGGTGTATTCCTCAAGAGGAATATCAGAGTGTCCTTTCTTTATGTCACACTCTGGAGGCGGGAGGACACCACTCCGGGAAGAGGACCGCATGAAAGGTACTTCAGTGTGGCTTATACTGGCCGACTCTGTTCCACGATGCCATCACCTTTGCGAAGTCGTGCCCAGTATGCTGGGAAATGGGAGGAATCATTGGTTCCAAGGATGAGATGCTGATGCAACATGTCATCATTTGTGATGTCTTTGATGCTTGGGGCATCGACTTCTTGGGCCCATTCCCTGTTAGCCATGGATTCGAATACATCCTTCTTGCGGTAGACTATCTGTCCAAGTGGGTGGAGGCTATCCCAACCCGAGCCACATACAGCATGACTGTCTGTAAATTCATTAGAGATCATATCATCTCTAGGTTCGGGATCCCCAAAATGTTGATATCAGGTGGGGATAGCTACTTTGTAAACAGAGATATGAAGAAGCTCTTAAAGGATTATGGCATCGAACACTGTGTCGCTAGTCCTTACCACCCACATACCAATGGTATGGCGGAGGTGTTGAATAGGGAGGTGAAAACCATATTGTAGAAGCTTGTCCGCCCATACAGGAAGGACTGGTCGTATATCTTGATCAAGTCCTGTGGGCTTATAGGACAGCTTATAAGACACCATTAGGAACCTCTCCATTCAGGATGGTATTCGGAAAGCCGTGCCATTTGCCTGCAGAATTAGTGCACAAATCAGAATGGGCAATCAAAAAGGTCAACTGGAACACACACTTAGAACAAAAGCAGAGAGACATGGATCTGAATGAGCTTGTGGAAGTCAGAAACCGAGCATACGACAACGGTTTGGTGTACAAGAATAAAGTAAAGCGTTGGCATGATAGATATATCAGACGAAAGACCTTTGTTCCTGGACAGAAGCTATGGTTGTTCAATGCAAGGCTGAAGGTTTTCCAAGGCAAGCTGAAATCCAAGTGGACGGGACCATTCATTGTCTGTGCTGAGCATGATAGTGGATGTGTTGAGATCTCAAATCTCACAGATAATGCACAGATGTTCCTAATCAATGGACAACTATTGAAGCACTTCGTCGAAACCAATGAATAGTTAGTCCATATTGAGGAGATTGTATTCATACGTGAGACAGATTCAACAGATACACATAGAGTCACGCATGAGACCTTGCAGTAGTGAACTCTCGCCATCAGCAGCATCAGGAAAGATTCAGACTGCGATCCTTGTATAGATCCATCACTCCTGTACATTCTCCCCCTCCCTCCCGCGACTCTAATCACTCACCCCAACTTCATATATCTTCATCCACTACTATACTTAGGATGACCAAATCCTAAGTATAGGGGGGAGAGTCACCTGAGTCCATTCATTATACATCCTCCAGATAACATCGGTCCTCATACCACTCCAGTCCTATACTTAAGCTGACCGGAGCCTAAGTATAGGGGGGACCGATGCCCGATGTGTATATACTCCTCCTTTCCCCCTTGACCTCGTCCGCCCCGTTTTTTGATCTTCTTCTACACTTAGGCAGCCAGAGCTTAAGTATAGGGGGGCAGGACGACTTCCATACATTGTTACTCTTTTGGCTCTCCTACGCTTAGCACGAGCTATGTCTTCTTCCTCGCTTTTCGTGCTCTGAGGACATAGCACATGCTAAGTATAGGGGGCATGTATATATTACATATATACTTTACCCATAGCTCGTACTTTCGCGTATTTTCACGTATTTTTGTATATATTATGCAATAATTACGGGTGGGTAAAAATTGAAAAAAATGTATAATACTTGTAAAGTCTTTTGTAAAAATTGAAAAAAAAAGAGTTTGTAAAATACATGTATAATTGTATATTATATAACACTTGTATAATTTGTATAATACTTATAAAACTCTTGTAAATTATTGTAACATAGGAGGTATACCAAATTTTTGAAAAAAAAACAACAAAAAAATAACAAAAACAAAAAATAGGATTCTTATTTACTCTCGCATTTCATCCTTGCATAAAAAAAGAAAAGAAAAAGAGTCTTGCATTTCATTCATCTACATAGCATGTCATCTGCATCTCGTCTGCATATCTTGCATATGCAAGGTGAAAAGCTGGTGGGTTATGAACCAAGTTATGAATAAGATGTGGAGGAGGGACTTGATTTGACCTTAATCCACCTAATTTCAGAGGAACCTTCTAGGAACTGGAGTTAAGATTTCTTAGGTCAAGCGACTTAAGAGTCTGCAAGTCTATGTTCACATGTCATCTTGATTAGTCTAAGTAGAATATCTCGTGCACACGCATGATTCTTATAGACAGTGACCTAACTTGGACAAGCACAATGCACGTAGCTCTTCATTGATGAGGTGGTGAGGAGGTAGAATCCTTTAGCTTGGAGTAGCACACGGGTGGAAACATCCGTCCTCCTCTAGGGAGGGTAGTGCATCTCAACCTAGTTCGGTGGTGTTGACGTGTAAAGACGGGACACTGTGGGTTGCAATAATGCTTCAAAAGAGGGATAGTCTACTGGCTCAAGAGGAAAAACTCCTGATGTACATGTTGCACCTTGTATGTAGTTCAAAAAAAAGAAAGAAAGAAAAAGGAGAAAAGAAAAAATGCAAGAACTAAAAAAAGCAGACATGGCAGATAGAAAATAAAATACACGTCGGAGTATGTATATTAGCAAGAAGTCTGTAGCCGGATGACTTGGCTACACTGGTCAGGCATCCCGGGATAGGTAGCTACACTGGCTACCGTCCATTCTTTCTCCACCCCTCCTCTTGAGCCGGTCGCACTTGAACTTAGAAGGGAATACCCCGCTCCTCAGGAAAGAGTTACTGGACCGGGGAATTAGAGTTACCTTGTTAGAGGATGCTGCTTCTTAGCCATTTCTGATGTGGAGAGTTACATTTCACTTACAAAGTACAAGTAAGAATCATAGTCATCAGAAATTTGCGTCTGAGGATTTGTTCTGACCTGACTATTGAGGAGTCTTGAATAGAAGACTTGTGGAACTTGAAGTCTGTTAGGTCTTAAGTTCAGATCCCAATAAGGTTCCACCACATAATTAATCAAAAGGTCGAGTCAAGCACCATTTTCAACTTTTGTTCATGATCTTGGTATGGAACCCAAAATCATTTCACTCTTGCATTTCATTTTAGCTGCTCGAGGACGAGCAAGGTTTAAGTATAGGGGATTGATGAATATGTGATTCATCACTCTAAAAGTTGATAATAGAGATTTTTTTCGCGAGTAATTAGATGCATATTTCCACTTATATTGCATAATTATAATTCATGCACGTATAAATAATATCTGCATTTTAGCATTCGTATTTGCATTAAACAAGAAACCAATTTCACTTGTAATATTCACCTGTATATTCACCATATTTAACCTATTTGTATATATTTGGTACTAACTCCAAATCCAATAAAATCAATTCCATAGTGTATATATTACTAACACTAATTAAAGAAAAATATCAAGAAAATACTAACTTGTAAAATTGATCAATAAGACCCCAAACCCAGCTGGAGACCTCAAACCTTAGAAGGTAAATATCTACCTCATACAACCTCCGATCTAGGTCTACTCACTTTTAGAATAATACCTATTCAGAGACCTTCAAAGTGAGACCAATTTCATTTAAATCGGAGCTCGTATGCAAAACTTGGGTTTTGGGGTCCCTTTGTACATTATATGTATGTATATTTGTACACTTGTATTTTTGTATCTTATTTGACCTCATCTCCATTTTTGGTCAACATGAAACTTGTAGATCTCATCGAGATCTACAACTTTCATATTTTGAATTTTCCAAATTCGGCCATCTTCTCTCCCTGATTCCATATTCTCCTTCGGCCATTCAGATCAGGCCACGTGGCACACTCTGATTGCGCCACGCGGCCCGCTCACATCGCGCCACACGCCCTTCGTCTTCCACCGTCCGATGGCCTTCCCTCTCTCCTCATCACCACCGTTCATCCCGTCTTTGATCCCTACCATTCGATCAAAGCCTAGGCTTCATCAAGACCCTCCATTAGCACCTCGCCCTCAGCACGCCACGTGTTGAGCCGTGCGCCCTCTGATCTTCACCAGAAGCCTTCATCCTGGCCACTCATCTCACGCTACATATGGACCCTTCGATTAGATACTCAAGACCTCATCCCGACTGTCCCTCAACGCCTTCACCTGCGGCTGCCACGTGTCGTCATCTTAGCCCTTCGATCTCACCCCTACGATCAAATCTAGACCCTCCCCTCGCACCCTTTCTGACCGTTGGATCACTCAATCCAACAGTCCAAAGGTCGTCGTCTACCTCGCGCCCGCCTCCCTTGCGCACATCGCCCACTCCGCGCACCCTTCACCCCCTTTCTATTTTCGCCACCACCACAGCCATCATCTCCGCCCCTTGTCACCTCTACTTCGTAGCCCATTACACCCTCATCCACGCCGACCTCCACAATCTCCATGAGCCTCGCCCACGTCGCTCCACGACCTCCACAAACTTAATCACCCCGTCACCTGCAACCCCACCTACGACCTATAAATACTCTACCTCCGTCGACCTTCGATCCTATCCGCCATAGCAGAAGGTTCCCCTGAGATCTTAGCTCTAGATTGGTGACAGAGATTTTGGGCGAAATCGAGCGAAGAAGGGTGTATTCCTCCGGCGATATCCACGGCTCTGCAGCATCGTGCCGCAGTTCCTCCAGCGAGCTGCTTGAGCTTAGGACCTCTACCGACCTTCGAGCGAAGACCAGGAGCTCCTCCCTGAGCTTCTATCCCCAGGTAGCACCCTCCATCCCCCCCCGATCTCCTTATTCTTTTTCTCTGTTTTTCTCGCAATTTCTCCGCCTCCTCCGATCACTCCCGCTCTCGCCTGACTATCCACCGAGCTTCACCTCGAAGTTTTGATCTTCGCGATCTACTTCATTCACTCTGATGACGCATAGAACCACTCTTGACCACTAGCTCTGCCACCACGGCAGAGGAGCACCACCGAGCCACCTTCACTTTGCTCCAGGCATCCCGCTGCACTCGCATTCACTCACGAACACGCTGCATGCCTCAGCTATAGAAACTAACCCTTGCAGGTACCATTTCTTTCATTGGCCGGAAGCGTCGCCGGAGCTGCATCGAGCATCGTCACTTCCGACCTGTGGACCACACCGCCTCGTCCAGACGCTCCGGCCGCTCCGTGAAGCTTCCACGATCATCTCCAGCTACTTAGGATCCTCTGGAGAGCAGCATCGAGCGAGAATTGAGGTGGCAGAGCTAAGGGGGCTTCGCCGGAGCCCGACCACGTCCGCCGCAGGAGGCGACGGAACGGAGGAACACGAAGCACAGTAGCCGTTTGATCCTCGCGATCGAACGGCTTTGATCGAGCCACGTCGCCAGCACCCCGCCTTTGTCAGATCAGAAGGATCCAACAATCACTATCCTACCACGTCGCTCTAGCCTCCGACCTTCAGCAGCCGTCCGATCTCACGAGGATCGTACGTCTCTCAACACGCCACGTCGTCCGCATCACATGCCGTTGGATCCGTCGGGATCTGATGGATCTCAGATAGCCACGTCGCTTCATCCCGGGAGCAGTCAGCCTCTGTTGGATCGTCTCGATCTAACGGTCCCAAAGTGCGCCACGTCGCTTCCTTCGAGCCTCTTCCCCAACCCTTAGGCTCGGAGCACCCGAAGCTAACCCGAAGCACGCCCGAGCCTGCAACGTACCTGAGCCACAGTCCGAGCCTCCGACGCCTACCGAGCCTAGTACGGCACGTGCTCCTCACGTGTGGTCTGGGCATTTTGCATAGAGGCCCCTAAAAGTTCTAGAAATTACATTTCAGTCCCTGCCAAGAGTATCACGTGAGGCGTACGTGTTATGTGGGCATTTTGCACACATAACCCCAGCATTATAGGTAATTACATTTAAGTCATTGTCAGCATGTTTAATTTTCAGTAATTTTATTTTCTGTATTTGCAATATGGTCCCTATCTTTGTACGCATATTTAGGCGTCCGTTTGGCATTATTTTTCAGTTTTAAAAATTGCATAATGTAGCTTATCTTTTCCTCTATCTTGTGTGATACGTGTTTTCATTTTTGTGACATCTTGAGAATTAAATATTATTAATTTGGTGAAATTTTCCATTTTTTACCCACTGTGTGCCTTTTAATTCATATTAAATTCCTTATTGCTCCAAAAATCATCAAAAATTCACATTAGACTTATGATAATTTATTTTACATTGTGCCCAAAAATCATTGCATTTGCACGTATTATGAGGCTGGATAAATTAATTAGTGATTTCCTTAATTGATTTTTAATAGGTCCAATTCACATGGAATATTAAGTTTATTAATTTTCCTAGATTCATCATACTTAGATCTATCTAGGATAATTTTTATATCTAGAAATATTGTGTTTTGGTATTTATTAAAATAAATTTTGTAAAAATCACCTTGCATTCATATTTTATTCGCAGTAAATTCATAAAGTGTTAGAAAAATCCAAAAAAATGAGTGTAGCTTAATTTCATTGCATGTCATATTTTGGACAAGTTTCATAATTTTTGGACTTCAGTGGGCCACATTTATGATTTGACTTGTACAAACTGGCCTGAAATTGCATTTTATTGCATAAATTTGCTAAAAAATACCAAAAATAATCTTCTGAAAACCCGACCTCTGAATTTGCTTAAAATTCACCTAAGGAGACAGCTGCCTCCCTGAGTTCGACCTTGAGCTTGCCCAAGTAAAATAAATCTGCCGCTCGTGATTAACTAAATATTAATTAAAGTGGTTTATGATCAGTTTGTTTTTACCTGACTACAACGAACGACATAACTATTAATTTGATCATTAATCTGATTGAATTAACAAGGGTAAGAACAAGCTCATCTTAGGCGACGACGGGAGTTCAGCGTAGCTGCTCTGCAAATCCGGCGAAGATTCAGGTAAGTATTTCCTCTCATATCCCCCGTTATTTGTTTATCTCTCTTTTTATTTCCTTGTTATTTCCACCATACCATATTCACACATACCATCACCATCACCACCGTCTTCATTTTCTTCATCATTTCCAACTACCATTTCCCCCTTTTTATGTACATATTATATACATTCCCTGTTTAAGAAATAAAAAATTAAAATAAAAAAGGTTTTTTTATTACAGAAGAAAAAGAAATTCAAACAAATAAAAAAATAAAAAAACGCAGCGCAGCGCCGCGCCGCCCCTCCCCCTTCTTCCATGGGCAGGCGCCATCGCCCGCAGCCCCCCACGCTGCTCTCCCACCCGCCTGCCACCACCGCCGCCTAAGGCGGCTCATCCTCGCCTCCGGCCCTTTTCTCAGCGGCCCACAGCCGCAGGTCCCTGTGCCTGCGTGGCCAACCGCCAGTCCTCTCCTCACCGCAGCTCGTCCCCTCCGCGCACAGAGTTGCGCACCGACACCAGCCGTCTACGGCCGTCGTCGTCCTCCGCTACACGCAGCTACCCTCCGCCCACGTGTGGCGTGCCCCCACCGCCGGCTCCGCCTCCTCCCCATCGTGCATAGCCGCCCGTCTAATAGGGCGACTTGCTGCCTCTTTTTTTCTTTTGTTTTTTTTGATTTAAATTATGCTGCTATAAATTTTTTGTTTATTTTTTTAGATTTTTTTGTAAAACATGGAATAACAAAAGAAAAGATGGTGGTGTGGGGGTGATATGATGGAAGGGATGATATGGTGGTGAGAAAAAATGACGTAATGAAACAACAAAGAAACAAAATATTAGATCAAATAAAACAAATGAGGAGAAATACTTACCTGAATCTTCGTCGGATTTGTGGAGCAGCTACGCTGAACTCCTGTCATCGCCTCGATCCAATTGGCGAAACAAAAATCGGAGAAACTGTGCGAGCTCGATGGGAAACTCGTGACGTGGAGTGGAGCTTCGCGGATCTCACCTGAAGGAGGTCGTCGCTTGAGGAAGATGCCTCGTCGCTGTCACCAACAAAACATTCCAAGCTCTCTCCTTTTTCTTTTAGAATGGCGGATGGCGAAAAATGTGGATGGTGTTCAATGGGAGATTAGATTATTGGTGGAGTTGAATGGGGGTTGGATGAAGAATATGGAGTGGAATGGAGGTTGAAGGAAGACTTGGTGGTTAATCAAGGAAGATGGAAGTTATTGTAGATAATGTGAATTTAAATAAAATATAATAAAAGTAGGCTACTAAAATACAATAAAAAAATAAAGAGAAGAAATAAAAAGAGTGGAGAATTTACAAAAGAAGACAAACAATATGTACATTTTTTGTTTGCTTTTCTAATTTATATATTTTTTTTGTATTTTTAATAAAAGATATTTACAACAGAAAAATACAATAAAATACTAGAAATAAAATACAACACAAAATTATTTTTTTTGGATTTTTAGTGATTAAGAAGAGTAAATAAAAAATGAAAAAAGAAAAAATGTGTACATAATATACAATGTGCATCTAGGTCCCAAAACTCAACTTTTGCAACTGAGCTCCGATTTTAATGAAACCACTTCCGTTGGATAGATAATTTTCTAACTTGAACTTTAAAAGTGAGTTTGGTGAATTTGGAGTTCATATGGAGCAGGAATTTGGCTAGGAAGTTGGTCTTTACGACTTTTTATCTTTGAGATCTAGGAGCATTTATTTGAGGTAAAATTTATTTTATATTTTTAAATACATTTTTATGAACAAGATAGAGAAAGAATTAACCAAAAAGGAGTTGAAATGAAATTATTAAAAATACAAGAAGTTTTGGGCTATTTACAGGTGAAAACTCCTTTATTTTTTCGGCTTTTTATTGTTAATTTATTTTGTATAATCTAATATACAATAATTAGTGTGTTTTAATTACAAGAGTCATTTTGTTAATTTATTGATTTTATGGACATTTTTTAGAGAATTTACTCAGGGATTTTGCTAAGATCAAGATATTGAGATGATGAATCGTGGATTCATCAATCATGTGCTGAATTCTTCTCTCTGTTTATTTTCATTGCATTGCATCTAATTTGCATCGTCATCATTTCATTGCATTTCCATTTTATTTCCCCAACACAAAAATTAATTGAGTAATTATTTAATTATTTTATTTAATATAAAACCTCACAACTAAAAATCATCGTTTCGTATGTTCGACCTTGGTAGACTTGCCAAGTTGAAAATTTCCACAACATTCAAAGTGTGTGGTTTTTGCTAAACCATTTTTCGCATCCTATACTACAATTCATTATTTATTAAAGAGGTGAATTCCACGTTCATCAAATGGCATTGTTGTCGGGGAGCAGCGTGTTTTTAGGGTTTTGAATTATTGCTTATAATTGATTTTTGTGAAAGTAAATTCTGCGACATTTTTTTCTTCTACATTTCATTTTGCATTTATCTCTCTATCACTATAGATACTAACCGCTTCTTGGGATATTATTCAAGGATCTACGAAGAAGAAGTCTATATTTTTGTTTTGTGAGAGAGAGCTTAGATATTTTATTTTATGCATTATTCACAGGGTCCCTCTCTCTGAGCCCTTGTTATAATACAGACTGAACTTCTTTGTGGTATTTCGGGTCTGTTTTAACCCCCTTCTGTGTGGTTGGGACCCGACTTGAGTGGCGTAGGAGTTAGGCACATATACGCTTGCTTGTTTATCCTTGATAGTGCTCGTAATTTTTATACCACACTTTTCACTAATTACACGCACTGTAAATCATTCAATATTAGCCAAATTAAATCTAATTCTTTACCGCTAATAGAACTATCTGCCTAGGACGTTTTTCCTCTGTGCATAGCAATTAGTGTAATTTTAATTCCTTATATTGCATCCCGCATAAAGAACGCGAGGAATCACTCTATGTCTTCTTCTTAGGCATGTGTCATTGATTCACGCTTGCATTGGCTTTTTCGATTCTCCCCCCTCAGTTTTACCACTTAGGAATTAAAGGAGTTGGGACTGCTCGTTAGGTGTGAACTTTTGTGCTCACCTAATACTTCAATGATAACCTTAAAATCAAGACTACTTATCAAGGTGACGGTAAATAAAACTTACATAAAATTAACCCTTGTGTCTGGGGGAGATTAACCCACTCATTGTTTGTAACGACCAGTTCACACACTTAGGACAGAGCCAAAAAACAAAAAATTTTACTCAGACTACTATTTTAAAAAAACAGGTAGCTACTTCTCAGTGAGGGTTTCGGGTAGCCGTTTACGCTCCGACTCCCTTAGCAGAGTGGGTGGTTTAGAGGACACCGTGAAAGGCTCCGTCCTCAAGTAACACGGTTAGTCGTTTAATGGTCTAGGCTTACACCCATACTGGCTGAAAGCGGATGTAACTAGTTGTATGAACTTGAGACAATCTTTGTGAATTATTTCATACCTAACAGCTCTGCTTAATCTTTTCAAGATTGTTTGATCACTTAAAATTAAAATCGAAAAGATAAGTTGTCGAGCTCTAACATGCCTTCACCAGTGTTGAGTGGGTGAATCTACGTGTTTGTTTTGTGTTTGATTTGTGTGAGTCAAAGACCTTGCAATCACAAGCAAATCCTGGTTCGCAGATCATTCCAACCCCCTTGAGAAGATGTCGGTACAATGATCTTCTTTCTCGATCTCCATGACCATGTCCCGATATCCTTCTTCTCACACTTCCCAGGGGAACCTGTTCTTCAAATAAGGTCCCCCTCAACCATCATTCTCTTCCCGCCCATGCATCCCACCCTATGACCACACTTCTTGAAATAGACCTCTCTCACATTCTGATACGAGAGAGCGAGCGTAATTGAGGATGGAAAATGGAGTAACCAATATTGACAGAGAAATACGATTTCCTGTTACTATGGTCTCACAGCCTCTTGAACCATCCCCTACTCAGGTTGACTATCTTCCTAAGTACAATCAATTTTCCTTCGACAATCCACGAGAAACCCATAGTCAAGGAAATGCGACTCATGACCAGACTATAATGACTATGAACAATTAATACTCTACTCGAGGTTACATGACAAAATCACGATATATGGAGAATGTTTATTCAATCACATGTTATGAGATATTTGAGGATGAGATTGCTCGGATCAATCATATAGCAAACATTTTGACTGAGAAAATATATGATATCATCCAGTCTATGCAGAATCCAAAAGAAGCGAGGCCACCGCCAAGCGAACCACATAATAATCACATGACTCACAATCAAGCACCACCACCATTGACCTCTGACCCCTTACTGACCATATCATAGAAAATAGCAAAAAAATGAAAAAAAAATAGAAAATTAAAAAAAGGATAATTATGAAATGGAAGCATTTTACAAGAGCCTGGTCTTAGAGCTTCCATTGATCAAGGCCATAGAATATGTGCCCGATCTTAAGCGATTTCAGAAGAGTTGACTGAACCCTAAAAAGACGAGCAACAAATGATCAAGGACTGAATATTATGTCATATCTATGGGCAGTTCTTTCGTGGTGAATCAGAAATCCAAAAGTCGCAAAGTCAAGCGATTAATTCGGATCACAAGTGAAATTGAGGATACATTATTTACTAATGTTTGGTTAGACAACGATTCTACGTCAAACATCCTCCCCTAGTCCGTTTTTTACCAACTCAAACTCGGACAACTCAAAAAAATAGGGTGATTGTTCAATTGCATGATCGATCCACCAAAAGACCATAGGGGATTGTTTCGTTCATTGTAAACTTTTGAGGTGACAAAGACAAAGTGAAATTTATTATCCTTGACAGCGAGCACCGTAGAGGATTCTTTGAGTCTCCTGTCATTTTGGGAAAGCCGTTCTTAGCCTCCGCTAAGGCAATTGTGGATTCTGGGACTCAGGAAATCAAGTTTCCATACTCAAACCACAATGAACAAACCCTCAATAATATACCTTGTTCTGAGGACACCTGACTTAAAACTGTCAGTCGTGATCAGGAGATAAACACTTCACGTAATCAAACCTCTCCTCGAGAAACACCGATACATTCCCCACGAGAGACAACCATGAGATCGACTGTTGGACAGACCTCTGATTCTCACCACACCTCCCACCTTGAAACTGCTCCTAAGAGGAAACATTATTTAGGAGCTTATGAATATTTGGATCGTACTTCTGAGGATCGTCACGATTATTTAAGTGGTCCAATATTTGAGTCGGTAGTAATTCACGAAATACTTGAACCATACATGGAACTGACTTAGGAAACCTCTGATGTCACCAAAAGTCAATATTATCGGAGGTGACATCAACATCCCCAGCCAACACTCACAAAACCACCTGGAGCAATCTCCTTCGCCTGAAGTCACGTATGACCCTACAAGAATTGGTCGACTTTTACGGGGATTCATCTGACGAGGAACTCATACATGCCATACCGGTTACTCGAGAAAGGAAGATCAAGATTGTCCAACTTCCTCCCAATACTTCTCAAGGAGACAAACCAACCAAGAAAGTCACCTTTGGCCTTAGACACCAGCTGATTTCTGAAGAGTCCTCATACGGTCCTGAAGTGATTCATCAGGTAAGTGCAATAAGTACAGCTTTGATACAAGGGCACTTACCCCTGATTGATAGTAATTGGAGATCCTCTACGTATGACTACTATTCTCCTGAGGATGACTCTGATGATGGCTGGTCTTCTTCATCCGCACCCTCTTCACTGCCCTCCACATCTCCACACTATCTCTCGCCACACTCCCGCAAGAAGGTCCGTCGCAAACCTCCTTGACATTGTACATCCATAACCTATCGGTTCCCCATTTGTAAATATCCGATCATACTTAGGTTGACCTGAGCCTAGGTATAGGGGGGCTGGTACCATTGTGTATACATCACTTCTATTCTTTTCCCTCATCCTCGACTACCTCATTTCATGCTTTTCTGCTATGCTTAACCCCTCAAAAGTCTAAGTATGGGGGGGCATGCCCATTTCTTTTCTTTTTCACTCAACTATACTTAGTACGAGCTATGTCTACTTTTCACTTTGTGCCATGAGGACATAACACAAGCTAAGTGTGGAGGTGTTTGTATATTTTCTACATACTTTATCCATATCTCGTACTTTAATTGTTTTCATCTAACATCGGGGATGGGTACAAGTAGTGTATATTATACTAAATTCTTTCTGTATATTACCTGGTTTTCGGAAAAAATAAAACAAAAATAAAAAAACAAAACAAAAAAACTTTTTGCAAAAAAAAAATCAATCATGGTCTTGCATTTCATTAAGCATCTCATGCATCCCTTGGTTGATATATTCCTAACAAATTCACTATCACTCAAGGCTTGAGGAATTCAAAGATATTGGATTTCTGAGATATTGAGAGTCTGAGTTAGCCAGCCTTAGTCATTAGGGTTTTTGAACTTAATAATCCACACTTCCCTAGTTGGAATGATTTGGGCGCTATATTGCACTCTTCATCTTTACCCTTTAAAGAATATGATCAACACAAACACATTCACAACTGCATTGAGTTATCACTTGATGAACTAGGAAAGGAGATTTGAGTCTAGACCTGATCTAATGATGCTCGAGATGAGATAAAGTTAATGAAGGCTCCAAGAAACCTGAGTGTCAGCAAAATCCTAGCCAGTATGTGAACAAGTTCACATGCTATCGTTTGATATTTACCTATGTGCCAGAGTGTGATGAAACTTAAACAACTGTTGAACAATATGCGTCAACTTTTGGTAAAAGATGTGGAGCTAGCCAAAAAGAAAAGAAAGAAATATATTCAAAGAAAAGCTCTATCCTCCAAAAGTCAAATTACAAATTAGCTTCAACCGATGGCGAGCGCTCCTAGCCATTTTCAAAGTGTCCACTTGGACCAAGCGTTAATTAGGACCAAGGAGTCGGGCTAGCACCATAAAAGGGCTCTACATCGTATAGTGATACAAGTATGTGTGTCAAAGGTATCTTAGATACTCAAAAGAGACACACCCCGGTGTACTCGCAGAAAACAATGCAGACGACTCCGAATTCTCTTGACAAATACATTGATCAACAAACTAAAATGCATGTGTTGAGTAATTCGAGAGGCCCCTTGTTACAATGTGAGGGAGAGAAAAATATATACAATCCCATGCTCGCCATCATCTGGCCGTCCAACTACATTTTTAAGTCTGATAAACTAAAGAGACGGTTGATTGAAGCAAGAACCGACTTATTCCCTAGTGTCGATGATTAGGTCTAGAGGAGAGTCTCTTGGACTAGAACTTTGGGTGATGTCTCGACCCAACTCTCATGAATGCAGTACACTAAAAGTCATATCCTTATATATTATGTACAATAGAGAGTTTGATAAATAGAGAAGTTGGATTCCTTGTGATTAAAGCACGATTGAACTCAAAATTTTAGGATCACTCAAATTAAGGATCTTTGATGAATTGAGCCTTGAAAATTCACGTGCATAGTCAGGGGTGTATCCAACTAAGTCATTCATTCATTGATGATAGGGGACGAGCATGGTTTAAGTATATGTGTAATGGTGTGTTTGTATATTTTCTACATAATTTATCCATAACTCGCACTTTAATTGTTTTCATCTAACATCGATGATGGGTACAAGTAGTGTATATTATACTAAATTCTTTCTGTAAATATTACCTGGTTTTCAAAAACAAAAAAAACAAAACAAAGAAACTTTTTGCAAAAAATATTCATTCATGGCCTTGCATTTCATTAAGCATCTCATACATCTCTTGGTTGATATATTCCTAACACATTCACTATCATGCAAGGATTGAGGAATTTGAAGACACTAGATTTCTGAGATCTTGAGAGACTGAGTTAGCTAGCTTTAGTCATTACGGGTTTGAACTTAATAATCCACACTTCCCTAGTTGGAATGATTTGAGCACTATATTGTACTCTTCATCTATACCCTCTAAAGAATTTGATTAGTACAAACATTCACAACTGCATGATTGATGAGATGAGTTGAGTTATCACTCGAGGAACTAGGACTGGAGATTTGAGTCTAGACCCGATCTAATGATGCTCGAGGATGGGATAAAGTTAATGAATGCTTCAAGAAACCTGAGTGTCGGCAAAACCCTAGACAATATGTGAACAAGTTCATATGCTATCGTTTGATATTTACATATGTGTCAAGGTATGATGAAACTTAAAATAATTGTTGATTAGTGTGTGCCAACTTTTGGTAAAAGCTGTGGAGCCAGCCAAAAAGAAAAGAAAGAAGTATATTCAAAGAAAAGCTCTATCCTCCGAATGTGAAATTACAAATGAGCTTCCACCAATGGCGAGTGGGCTAGCACCATAAAAGGGCTCTGTATCGTATAGTGATACAAGTATGGGTGTCGAAGGTATCTTAGATACTCAAAAGAGACAGTTGATCAACAAACTAAAATACAAGTCTTGACGAACACATTGATGAACAAACTAAAATACATGTGTTGAGTAATAAGGCACCCGAGAGGCCCATTGTTACAATGTGAGGGAGAGAAAATAGACACAATCCCATGCCCGCCATCATCCGGTCGTCCACCTACAATTTCAAGTATGACAAACTAAAGAGAAGATTGATTGAAGCAAGAATCAACTTATTCTCTAGTGTCGAGGATTAGGTCTAGAGGAGAGTCTCTTGGACTGGAACTTTGGATGATGTCTCGACTCGACTCTCATAAATACAGTACACTACAAGTCACATCCTTATATATTATGTACAATAGAGAGTCTGATAAATAGAGAAGTTGGATTCCTTGTGATTAAAGCAAGGTTGAACTCAGAATTTTAGGATCACTCAAATTAATGATCTTCGATGAATTGAGTCTTGAAAATTCACATGCACAGTCAGGGATGTATCCAACTAAGTCCTTCATTCATTGATGCTCGGGGACGAGCATGGTTTAAGTATAGGGGTAATGGTGTGTTTGTATATTTTCTACATACTTTATCCATAGCTCATACTTTAATTGTATTCATCTAACATCGGGGATGGGTACAAGTAGTGTATATTATACTAAATTCCTTCTATAAATATTACATGATTTTCAAAAAAACAAAATAAAAAAATGCAAAAAAATCAATCATGAACTTGCATTTCTTTAAGCATCTCATGCATCCCTTGGTTAATATATTCCTGACAAATTCACAATCATTCAATGCTTGAGGAATTTAAAGACACTGGATTTCTGAGATCTTGAGAGTTTGAGTTAGCCAGCCTTAGTTATTAGGGTTTTTGAACTTAATAATTGATGGAACTCGATTTCATCATCTTAATTTGCCTATTTTAACCCCCTTGCTTAAACATGTGTCAATAAAAACCAGGCAAAACCTTGTAAATATCAGAGACATTGAATAAATCAAAAACACAAAAAATTGGCAAAATTAAAATCCGTGGTGTTTTTAGCCTTAAAATACCCTCAAAAAAATATTTTTCTATCTTTGTTTTGACCTCGTCTCCATTTTTGGTCAACATGAAACTTGTAGATCTCATCGAGATCTAAAATTTTCATGTTTTGAGTTTTTCCAAATTCGGTCATTTTCCCCTTCATTTCTTTAAATCTTTGTCGCAATAAACTGATTGGGCCACGTGGCGCCTTCTGGTTGCGCCACGCGACCCGCTTCATTGCGTGCCACGCGCCATTGCCTCTCCACTGTCCGATTGCCTTTATTTTCTCCTCATCACCACCGTTCAATTCTGCATCGTATCTCAACCATCCGATCTTCCCCAGATCAAATCACGACCGTCCCTTAGCGCCCTCACCACAGCACGACACGTGGCGGCATCTGCACCCCTCAATCGCCTCCAGCCGTTCCATCGCAGCCGCTCCATCCTACTGCTTCCTCCATCGCCCGATCTAACTGCCCATTCCATCACAGCCGTTAGTTGCCGCCTTCATGAGCTAGCGCCACGTGGCACTTGTTGTGTCGTACGATTACGCCCCATCGATCTTATCCAGACCCTTCATTGCCGCCCGCTTCATAGCTGTTGGATCGTGAGCTCCAACGGCCACGAGATCTTCTTCCACATCCCGCTGCTCTCTCTCCCACGATTTCCCTCGCGCATAACCACTTCCTCCTTCCTATTTTTACCGTCATTTCACGCACCATCTCCACTTCCCGAAGACCCCATGACGTAGCCCGGTCATCCCGCATCCTCGCTAGCAGCCACTCACTCCACAATCCCCCTCCGCTCTCTCCATATCCTTCCCATAAGGCACACCCATCTTCATCACAACCACCTCTGTCACTCCTTAAATACTCCATCTCCGCCCCATTTCTTCGGTGCCCACCTTTACGAGGGGCTCCGCCCAGCCCTCTCTTCCTCCATGTGACAGGGGGAGGGCTAATCGAGGAGCCACAACGACGGATGCCTCTGGTGTCGACCCCTGGCATGTACGACTAGGTCTGCGGTGGCTCTGCCCCGCCAAGTTGCTCCGAGGGGTCGCTGGAGTCCAGCGATGACCTGAGCTCCCACTCGGAGCTCAACCTAGACCACCTCATTCGCCAAGCTACCCAGGTAAGCTCCTTCAGTCTCCCTCATTTATTCTTTATTCTTCTCTTAATTAATCAGCTCTTTCACACTCCTTTGCCCTCCATTGGTCACGTTGTCAGCTTCACCACATCATCTCCATTCACGCGCACATCTCTGATCACTCTTCTCGCCCCCATAAGCTCGAACCACTCTGACTCCCCTTCTCCGAGCTCGCCGGAGAAGATCGTCGACCACACCCTTCTTCATCCCCATCAACGGCCGACCACTTCACTCACACTCACGTGCACTACTCACCTGCACGCCTAGGCTAGTTGAAACTAACCTGCAGGTGAATGCCCTTCAATGGTCGGAGCTCCATCGGAGTCGACTTCGCAACCCTCATCTCCGGCATATAAGCTCTGATGTCCTTATTCAGAAGCTCCGACGTCCTCCCCGAATGTCAACGACGGTTGCTGCACCTTCAGAGGGCCCCACAACACAGCATATCAGGAGGAAGATAGAGGTGGGGCTACGGTAGCTTCGCCGGAGTTCGAAGATCGCTGCCAGTTGCAGCCAAGGAGGAAGAAGCATGCACCGTTGGATGCTCCTCCCCGGAGCTCATCCAATGGCGCAGAGGCAGCCACGTCGTCATCTCGCGCAACTTCCAGTTACCGTCCGATCTCGATGATCGAACAGCCTACGATCGGCCACGTGTCAACGCTAGAGCCTCTCCGAACCTCAGCACCAGACCAGCAGGCTTGGGTGCCCCGAGCCTATTCCGAGCCTCCCCAGAGCTCCGAGCCTCGTCTGAGCCCAATCCTGGAGACCCGTACCTTTCGAACCTGCCCCAAGCCTCGTCCGAGCCTGGATCTTCACCGAGCCTGGAGCGCACGTGCAGGTCACGTGCGGCCTGGACAATTTGCAGGGAGGCCCACCAGATTCTTCTATTTTGCAGATAGGTCCAGAGACCACGTGCAGACAACGTACGCCTGGGGTATTTTGCATTTATACCCTCACGGGGTTTAATAATTACAAAAATACCCACGTGCGTATGGGTTATTTACAGGGAAGGTCTCGAACTTTTTTTATTTGCATTTCAGTCCCTCCCAGGGAACTGTTTATTATTTATCTTTCATGTTTTCTTGCATTTATGCCCCTATCTTCACTCGTGCATATCTTGAGCATTCTAACTCTAATTGAGTCGATTTTCAATGGCGTTTTGAAGCTCATTTTATTGTCTTTTTGATGGCATGCTTGTATTTCAGATTTGACACTACAAGTTTTGATATATTATTTTATTGGTTGTGTCTTTAGTATAATTATTCATATGCCTACTGTTCACAGCAATGAAAATTAGTTTCAATTATTTGACCCTGATTCGGCCTATAATTAAATGGCTCAAGTATCCTTTTAATTCGGGCATAATTTTATGTTGCATTTCATCGCATCTATTTGCATGATAAAAGCAAATAAAAAATGCATAGTTTCATGTTTACTTAATGCATCTTATTTTGTCTTCCTGCTTTCATCGACCTACGTTTATCCGACACTTAGTTAAATTCATTTAAGCCCAAATATAACGAGAGAGGCTCGTGTCCCTGAGTTTGACCTTGGGCTTGTCCAAGCAAAATATAAATACGACCATTTGATTTTATTGATATATTGATTAGATGGTTTTTGACGGACCAAATTTAGCCCGGCTGCAATGATGATCTGAGTGTTAATCCTACACTATTAAAGGGCTAAATTTACGGTGCGTTAATAATCCACACTTCCCTTGTTGGAATGATTTGAGCGCTATATTGCACTATTCATCTCTACCCTCTAAAGAATATTATCAGCACAAACACATTCACAACTACATGATTGATGAGATGAGATGAGTTATCACTTGAGGAACTAGGATCGAAGATTTGAGTCTAGACCCAACCTAATGATGCTCGAGGATGGGATAAAGTTAATGAAGGCTTCTAGAAACATGAGTGTCAGCAAAACCCTAGCCAGTATGTGAACAAGTCCATATACTATCATTTGATATTTATCTATGTGTCAGGGTATGAAGAAACTTGAATAACTGTTGATCAGTGTGTGCCAACTATTGGTAAAAGTTGTGGAGCTAGCCAAAAAGAAAAGAAAGAAATATATTCAAAAAAAGCTCTATCCTCCAAAAGTCAAATTACAAAAGAGCTTCCACCAATGGCGAGCCATTTACAAAGTGTCCACTTGGACCAAGCGCTAATTAGGACCAAGGAGTCGGGCTAGCACCATAAAGGGCTCTGCATCGTATAGTGATACAAGTATGGGTGTCGAAGGTATCTTAGATACTCAAAATAGACACACCCTGGTGTACTCCCAGAAAAACAAGTGCAGACGACTCCGAATTCTCCTGACGGATACATTGATCAACAAACTAAAATACATGTGTTGAGTAATAAGGCAACCTAGAGGCCCCTTGTTACAATGTGAGGGAGAGAAAAATAGATACAATCCCATGCCCATCATCATCTGGCTATCCATCTACATTTTCAAGCCCGACAAACTAAAGAGACGGTTGTGAATGTGAGGGAGAGAAAATCAAAAATCTTGTGCTGAAATCTTCTCTCTGTTTATTTCCATTGCATTGCATCTAATTTGCATCGGCATCATTTCATTGAATTTCCATTTAATTTTCCCAACACTTAAATTAATTGAGCAATTATTTAATTTAATATAAAACCTCGCAAGTAAAAATCATTGTTCCCCTTGTTTGACCTTGATAGACTTGCCAAGTTAAAAATTTCCACAACATTCAAAGTGTATGGTTTTTACTGAACCGTTTTTCGCATCCTATACTACAATTTGTTATTATTAAAGAGGTGAATTCCACGTTCATCAGGAGGTATCGTAGGATCTCATCGAGAGAGGAAAGAACGTATTGTCGTTGCCTACTAGAGTTCGAATCGCTCGTTGTCACCAGAGATTCACTCGAGGTTGGTGGGTCTCCTGCCAAGATTGGTGGATGATCTTGCTAGAGGTGTCCAAACTAGGTTTTACGGGTTGTTGGTTGGGGGTTGTGATGGCCGGGGGTCGTGGGGATGTGGCTGCGAGTCGTGCGATCGAGAGGGAGTAGTTGGAGAGAGGTGCAGACCATGCAGAGGAAAAGGGGTGGGTTATGGTTGCAGTCGTGCGCAGCAAGGCACAGAGAGGTGGGCAATAGGTGGGAGAATGGGTCATAGGGTGGTTGTACGGATCGTGAGACGATGGAGGGGGTGGAGAGAGACAGAGGGAAGCAGGTGATGGTTGTCGCGTCGCCGCAAAGGGCGAGGAAGGCAGTTGGGAGAGGAGAGGTTGACCAAGGGATGCAGGAGGAGTTGGGGTGGTTGCGGTCTTAGGGAGATCGGGTTAGAGGGAGAGAGAGAGAGAGGGCGTCATTGTGCGGCCAGAGGAAGTAGGAGCGTAAGCACCGGAGGATGCGCCCACCGTCGCGTGAGGCGGGACACCGTCTGAGGAAGACAGTTACAATTAAAGGGAAGTAGAGGGGGCATGTGGCCAGACCTTGGGCTACCATGTGGTGAAGAAATTAAATAATAATAAAAATAAAAATAAAATAATAATACAAATAAAATAAACTAATAATAATTAAAAATAAATAAAAGAAAATAAAATAATAAGAAGAATAATAAGAAGAAAAATGAAATAATAATTAAAATAAATAAATAAATGAATAAAAATGAATAAAAATAAAATAAATAAATGAAATTAAATAAATAAAATGAGTGAATAAATAAAAAACCCGAAAAATAAAATAAAAATGGGGTGACATGTGGCGGCTCCAGGAGCTGCTACGTGTCGCTCCCTGAAAATTCAAAAATTAAATCCGAAGAAAAATCAAAATGAGATAACAAATGAAGCCAAATAAAAAAGTTGTCAACATTAAAGGTTCTATTCTCAACGAGATCTACAACTTTTACGAATGACCAAAAATAAACGGAAATCATCTGTACAAAAAGTTTTTTGTATTTGCAATTTTTTGGCATTTGTAAATAAGATAATAATCAAAATAAAATCAAATAAAATATAAAATAATACTTGTAGTAATAATCTAATTTTTGAATTTTTAATAATTAATAAAATAAAGAGGTAAACTAAAAGGAACATATGTACAAACTATATATACATACTCGAGGTGATTTATTTTCTTTGATTTTTGCCTCGATTTTTTTTTAGATTTTTACACATTTTATTAAAATAATAATCAAAGAAAATAAATGCAAAAGAAATAAATTAAAAGGATTATTTTTGTACATAAAATAATAAGGTCAAAATAGGTCAATATGTACAATATGCAATAGGGGCCCAAAATCCAAGTTTCACCTATGAACTTCTATTCCTTTGAGTTTGGTCTTGTTTTGTATGTAATTGAATGTACATTAATTCAAAGAGTAAGGGTCCATAAGAGACTCTATGAGAGAGATATTCACATTTTAAGGCTTTTAGTCTCGAACTAGGGTTTGGGTTTTATTGGACAAATTTACATGTTAGCATTTTTTATATTTTTCATTTATTAGTGTTTGTAATATATACACTATAGAGTTGATTTTATTCAATATTGAATTATTGAAAAATAAATAAAATAGGAAAGGTATGATCAATTACATGTGATATTTACAAGGAAATTTGGGCTTCTTATTCATGCAATTATGCATGCTAAAATACAAATATTAATTCCAAGTGCATGAATGATAATAATGTAGAATAACTGATGAAATATAGCTAATTACTCAGGAACGAAGCTCTATTTTCAACTTTTAGAGTGATGAATCACATGTTCATGAATGATATGCATGTTCAACTAAATAAAAAAGATAAGAACTCACCTAGGGTTCTTGGCGACGGACTTATCCAGTATTGAAGCTTCTTCGTGGCAGTGGCTTCCAACCATCGTTTTAAAAGTTGTTTGGCCTTCGTGGGGTCCACCATTGTTGACGCGACCTTCTATAATTTCTTTGGCCTTTGATACCTAAAAAGTTTTGCTTTGGTATCCTTTTTTGTTCAGATCCTTCAAAGTTAGATTGCAATGTTTATTTCTTTTTCCAAACCCGTATTCTTTTTTGGAAAGAATTAGAGCAAGAAGTATGATTTTCTACTATTTCTTTTATCTTTATAGAAGAGGGTAAAAAAGTAAATTTCTTTCTAAGGTCAGTAATTTCTTCTTCTAAATAAGTACTTTTTACTTTAAAACTACTTAGAACATATTTTAAAACATATTTTCTTTCTTAAAAATAAACTAAGTCATTTAGCAAATTAGATTTATCCTCTACAATTTTTTTGTTTATCTTTTCTAGTTTCACGACTTTTCAAAAAAGATATTACGATGTATTATAAATCTAATCATAAGAAAGTTCATTTACCTCAGTGTCTAGGTTCGAATATGAGTCAGATTAGTCAGACTCCACTATCCCAACAAATGCTTGCTCATTCTCATCATCTTCTTCAGGGCTTGATGTTTCCGAGCTCGCATCATCTGCTTCTTCTCTTGGAGTTTCTCCATAGAAACTCCAAATCTCATTGATCGTACTCAGATTTGAAATATAGTCAAACTCCCCATTAGATAGGACGTAGTATATGACATTCATAGATCTTGTATTTAACGCCATCTTTTCCATTTCGACTTTGGTGTATCTGAATTCCTTCTCTTCGATCAACTGGAACTTTTCTGTACCATATTTCAGATAGAAAAGTTACTTGCTTGAATGAAGATGGACATCTTCTTCCAGCTTTAATAGCTTGTCCCATCGAAGGAAGGTGAACGAGTCAGAGAGCTTCCTTCTATATGTGATCCTGAGATGGGCATGTGTGCGTCAGATGGTAACTTCTTTGGCACGGACGAGGCTTTAATACCAAATGTTGGTTTTTATGTATCCCATTCGGACATCGACTAATGTATGCGGGTGGATCGGCTAAATGACATGAATCGCTCCAAATAATAATAACAAACAACTGCAGCATCATGTAGCACTTTTAATCACAATATAGACAAGAAAATCACATGCATACAAGTATTTAGAGTGGAAACCCTCCTGGGTAAAAATCACAACCTAAATCTCCCGACTCAGGCTTTGAATATGACCCACACGAGTCGTCCACTAACCTGAGTTGCTTATACAGGAAATCCAACTGTTTGCAACATGAGTTGATTAGGTTATTACGCGGTCAACTCCACCGGGTACAACTTGAGTTTTTTACGTGGACAAATCAAAACCGTAACAGATTCAACAATACTAACAACCTCGATATCAAAGTAAATATGCAATGAATAATAAGAGACAAAATTAAAATGATCTTACATATCAAGAAGCATGCTCATAAGAATCAATCGTAGAGAATCACAACTGTCGGAATGAAGAATACAATAGAAAATAGCTTTTTTGATCTTTCTCTCAGAGTATAAAGTGGAGAGAAGAGAGTAGAAAGCTTTTTTATCTTGTGTGTGTTGTAGAATGAGGTATGGGATCTTATTTATAGGTCTTATTGTCCCATAGACGTCGTCTCTCAAAAACTAGCAGTTGTGAACACATCGAGAATGAATCGACTTCAAAAATCTTCCTCGAATGGAATATAATCGATCGGGATACAAAGATGATCGATCATGGGTATTTACGTGATCGATCATAATCAAGAGATGATAGATTAAGGATCGAAATTAATCGATCAAAGATATAGTCGTTGTCATTCAAATATTGATAGATCATAAAAGGGAAGTGATCGATCAAAGGTAATCGATAAGTTGTAAATGATTGAACGATCAACCTGACTCTTTAACATGAAAGACAAAGCCAAAGTCAAAGAGATGAAAAGTAATATGCATGATTTGTGTTCTTTTACATTCTTAGACAATTGTAAAAATCTAGACTCAATAAAAGAAAAGACTTTATGTTCTTCTTGAGCTTGAGATCCTTCCTTGAGCTAGAGTTGGAGTTCCATGTCCTTGAACTCCTTTGAGCTTCTTAGCTTCTTCTTCACTTAAGTTTGAGCTCCCCAGCATGAGCTTCTTCCTGGCTCATGCTCTTGACTAAGCTACAAGCTTTGCACACAAATTTTCTTATCATCAAAATATGCATGCTTATGTGCTAACAATTTCTCCACCGATGCATGCACTCACAATAGCTACGGTTGCACGATACAGTCCTCGGAGATCCATTTGCAAACCATTGAAAAAGCATCATATTCTTAGAGGCTTGTTGATACTGTGGTGTTGACGTTTCTCCAACATGTCGTGCAACCTCTCCCAGGACTCATGCAAAGGATCATGGGAAAACTAGGAGAAATTAGAGATAAGACTCCTCATCTGGTTGGTACAACCCAACAGATAGAACTTCTTGAGGAAAGTATCCCTTAGTTCATTCTAGGTGGTAGTCTCTCTTACCGGATGTTTTAGCCTGTAGACGTCTTTATCTATAAACTATAATGGGAATGTCTATAGTCGTATCACCTCTCGGTTCACATGCGCGTGGCTCAACATGCCACAGATCAACTTATTCTATTGGAGGAAGGCAAATAGATCCTCGACACATTTTCATAAAATTTGGGTATACGCCCAGTTAAGGGAGGTTTAAGCTCAATGGACACTCTTAATGTTAGGGTAAATCTATTTATGCACCACTCCTCCGAGATTGTATGGTTTTCTTATTGTTTCAACCTTGGGATGGTTCACAAATCCTCCTCCTGCAATCCTCTGACTCATCCACAAATCCGTCACCTCAGGCTCAGCCCACTCTGAATCTTTCTTATGCTTGCAATTGATTTGTATAATATCGCATGTTCTTGATAAGATATGATGTCCTACTATTCTCCTATGTATGTTTGTCACTCATCACTTCCTTGTCCCTCTTAAGTAGTCATTATTGTCACTACCTTACATCTCTTTTATTCCACCAATCATTATTGTCGTTTCCATGTTTAATGTAGACTATCTCAATTGAACCTCAATCACATCATTAAGGTTTTGACACATGTCAACCTTTGGGCTCATTTCAATTATAATTATTTGAAAATGTACCAAGGCATTTAATTATTGCTATCATTATAATCATTAAGAAGCTTATAGTCCATATGCCATTACTTCTAGACATACTCTGCACTGCCAAACAATTCACAAAGACATCATCCGTGATTATTCGCATAAATTTTCTAAAAAAGTTTTTTAATTTATAAATACAAGAACATTTAATAGTCATCAAGATTCATTACAATATCCACATGTCTTGAGTATATTCATGTTCTTTTCCATAAACATGCATATACTCATCAGGTGTTGCAACACTTGCACTATCGTCTCACTTGGGATATTTAGCTTGACTATGGCCCCTCTAACCACAATTATGACATCTTTGAGACGTGATACTTCCCATTTATCTTTTTGTAGTGGAACGTATTGTAGTCTCGTTCATTGGTTCTATGGGTAGGGAACAATGATTAATGATTGAACAGGTGATGAATACGTGATCCATCACCCTAAAAGTTGAAAATAGAGCTTCGTTCCAGAGTAATTAGTTACAGATCGCAATTTATTTTGCATTGATATCATTCATGCATTTAGAATTAATGTATGCATTTTAGCATGCATATTTGCATTAAATAAGAAGCCAAATTCACTTGTAAATATCACACGTATATTCACCATGCTTTCCTTATTTTTTCTAACTCAAAATTGAATAAAATAAACTATATAGTGTATATATTACTAACACCAATAAAGAAAAAATATTAAAAAATACTAACTCGTAAAATTGGCCAATAAAATCCAAACCCTAGTTTGAGACTACGAGGCTTAAAATATGAATATCTCTCTCTCACAGTCTCATATAGAGCTCTACTCACTTTTGAATTAATGTACGTTCAATTATCTTCAAAGCAAGACCAAATTCAAAAGTATCGGAGTTCGTATATGAAACTTGGGTTTTGGGTCCCTCATTGTGTATTGTACATATGCCCCCTTTACTTATTTATTTTATCTTGTATTTTATTAGTTATTAAAAACCCAAAAAATATTAAGTTGTAGATATTTGTTTCATATTTTCTTTAGTTTTATTTTGTTTTTTTATCTTACTTTAAAAATGACAAAAATGACAAAACACAAAAAATTGGTATATATATCTATAAGATACCATCAAAAATACTTTTTGTATAGATGATTTATTTTAGATTTCGATCCCTTACAAAAGTTGTAGATCTTATCGAGGCAAGAAACTTTCATGTTAACCACTTTTAAATTTGACCCCTTTTGTTATTTCTTTTTTATTTTTGTTTACATTTAATTTTTGATTTTTCTGGGTGCAACACGTGGCCACTCCTAGAGCCGCCACATGCCACCCCATTTTATATTATTTTTTGTAATTTATTTTATTTTATTTTACTTATTTTATATATCTTTATTTATTATTATTATTATTATTTACTTATTTATTATTATTATTTATTTAATTAATTTTATTATTTATTTACACATTTATTATTTTTATTAATTAATTATAATTAATTATTGTTTTTAATTTAATTTTTACTATTTCTTCCACCAACTCCCATTCTCCATACATCTCCCATTTCTTTTCCAACTTCCATCCCACTTCTTTTCTAACTTCTCCAACTCCCTCCTCCTTTTATTCCCTCCATCGTCTTCATTTTTTCCCTATCCGTCATTTTTTAGAGAAAAAAGAGAGAGCTTGAAGTGTTTTATCAGTGACAACGACCTAATATTTTCCTCAAACGACGACCTCCTTCGGGCGAGATCCACGGCGACCACCGTCCCCACGCAACGAGTATCCCGTTAAGGTCGCTCAGCTTCGCGACACCTCCGCTACACCACTCGAGGCCATAACAAAGTTTCAGTGTAGCTGCTCCACAATCCGACGAACCACACATGTAAGTTTCCCCTTTTCCTTTTCCTTTTCCTTGTTATTTTATTTATCTAACATTTTTTTGTTATTCTATAATCATCTTCAATCATTCCTTTAATCCATCATCATCACCATCACCAAATCACCACCATTTCTGCCTTCTCATCTTCATTTTGATTCTTTGTTTGAAAAAAATAAAAAAATATGAAAACAAAACACAAAAATTCAAAAAGAAGAAGAAGAAGAGGAAGCGACAGGCGCATGGCCTGTCGCCCCCCCCCCCTCGTCCATCACCACATGCGCGAGCCTCCGCGATCGCGCCCTGCGCTGCCCTTCTGCGCATCTAGCGTCGTCTTCAGCGGATGCCCAGAGCCGCAGCACGTGGTCACATGCTGTCACACCTCCCCCAGACGCGTGGTCGCCTCTGGCCGCATGCCCGCACGCAGCCTCGCGTGGTCCCTCCTCGTGCAACACACCATCGCCAATTGCTGCTAGCAATGGCGACCCTCTTCGACGCCGCCCCACGCTGGCGGCCCCAATATCAAGCCACCTCCGGATGCGACCACGTTCGCCCATGGAGTTGTGGTGCCTCCCAGCTGCCCTCTGCTGCTCCTGCCAACCCATCTTCCTCGTCCACGACGCGTATGGCCGCGAGCCCCTCCTTCTAGCTCCCGTCAGCCCATAGCCAACCAGACCGCCACCGCGCCCGCGGCTAGTCACCCTCTGGACACGTGCACAGTCATCCTATACCGTCAATCGCCTCACCGTCCACGCCCTCGACGTGGGTTCCAATCTTAGAACCCCCGTTTTCCACGAAGAAGGTCAATTTCTTATTTTTTTTATTTGTAAATATTGCATAGTTTCCCTTCAAATTTCCGTAAGTGCAAAAGTGTCCTTGTGCACATTTCTGTTTGTTTATTTTAATTCTTGTATTGCACAGACACCCCTGTAGTATTTCTTTAATGTGGACTGTATTTTGGCATTTTTATTTGATTCAAAAATATCTATTGTAGAGCATAAATTTCTTTCTAGTGGTTGTTTATTTGTAATTTTCTGAGAATTGTTTGATTAATTAAAAATTAAAGACAAAATTCATTGAAAATTTACCCATTCATGCTCTGAAATTTGTACGTAAATATTTCTTACTCTAAAAATTCCCAAAAAAATCAGAGATCATACTTCAATATGTGCTTTAATTATTATCCAGAATTCATCAAAAATGGATGTGTCTTGTACATAAAATAAATTACTGAGTGACTTCTGTAATTGATTTTTAATTAATCTACATATATTATTTTTCCATAGACTCAAGTCTTTAGATTGCACATGAAAATACCTTTTTGAGATAATTTTGGTTTGGCATGAATTTACATGATGGATTTATTAGGATTTAAATATTCACATTCACTCTATTTCATTTAAAAAATCATAAAAAAATCATATTTTATCGAAAATTATTAATAATAGTGTAGCTTCATTTCATCACATTTCACTTCCAGCAGAAAATTCATTAATTTTGCATTCTGTTTGCATGAAAAATTGTAAAAAAACCCATAAAAGTGTGCATTTTCATTGTTGTATTTTAAATCGAAAAATTCAAAAAAATACATTCTGTATTCATAATTGGATTATGTTTCTATGAAAAATATAATTTGACTAGAGTTTATTACGCATTAAAAACTAATTTGGTTAAGTTGCTTATTTTATTAATAGCCTAATTCAACTACATATTTGCATTTATATTGCATAAAAAATAAAAAATACCTTGAAAACCTAAAGCTAATTTATCTAAGTTGGCCCGACGTTGTTCCTTTGCCTCCATGTGTTCAACCCGGAACTTGCCCGGGATATAAATTAAAGCCGAGACACTCCTCGTGGAGATCCCTCTCTCGGTTCTGTATAATTGGCTATGTGTCGTGCTACAACGAGTACAAATTAATACAAGCATTTAGCGGGATTATCAACAGGACGTCACAATTTCTTGATCATCCTTATCATTTTCATGTAACTATGTCATTTTCAATCCCTTCTTGCGATGTAAGTCTTCCCTGAGGGATATGACTTCCACCATTTCACGGACAGTAGATGGCCAATAAACTGAGAGTTTATATTGAATGTCGAGCCGAAGTCCACGTCAAAGTTTTAGGATTCATTCAATCTCTCGTATTTCAAGCATGGGTGAATGGCTTGCTAACTTAATAATTCAATTTGATATTCTTTAACCGTCATTGATCCATGTTTCAGCTCATTTGATTCCTTCCTCTTCCTCCTCAGCCAGTAGTTGGGGAGAAACTATTCTCTAAACGATCCCACAAAACTCTCCCATGTCAAAAGATGGGGTGATTGTTCATAAAAAAAGCAGTCCATCATCGCTTTGAATGGCCAGACAATGAATACTCAATGGATGGCACCCAACAATCTTTGGGTGATTGAATGATCTTGAAAACTTCTCAATCTTTTCTAGATCAACATCCTTGGGAGTAGCGTTTCCTACAAACTCGAATACTTGTCCCTTGCAATAATTAGTTAAAAATTTCGGGTGCTTGTAAAAAATATAATCCTTAGATGGAGGAGGTGGTGGAGTTCTAGCACTATCCACGCATTGGAGGGCACGAATGGATTCTTCGAGTCTATCACGTCTCTGCTCTACGGGTTGTAGTCTTTGGTCCATGACCAACTGTTTTGACTCCATAATGTGAAGCATATCTATCATCAACACTAACTGGCGAGCAACCTCGGCATCAGAATGAGACATAATTCTACATGAATAAATTACAACTATCAACCATTAGAGGTCTAATGTCTCACATTGTAGGACTCTTATTAGGGAACCATTCTTGTTGGACTTCATATCAGAGTCATAAAACTATAATATACTCCATGTATTCTGAATATCAATTATAATCGTAAATGAGAACGATGATTAATGGAGCACCCTTTCTCGGATGCTATCTATAACATCCCGCCTTCACAGGAGTAGCGACGGACTGAACTTTCTAGGACCCAGATACTTAGCAATAGCCACATTCATGTCATGATTAACACTCGGAGTGTAAAGCATGAAAAGTAAAGAATAAAATCTTCCAACACATTCTATATTCACGATTCTCCAAATTTTTACAACTTTGCAACAGAGTTCACAACCTATTTCCAATATGAGTGAAAAACTTAAATTGTAGAAGCCACAAAAGTAGTACAACTCTTCTAATGACCTTCAAGTACAATACAAATTGCAAAAGTTGAAGTCACCACTATTTCTCAACAACCTGCAAACCTTAATGGGATTTCAGAGAAGCACGTATGAGCAAAAAGCTCGGTACATATAAAGGATAACTATAATATGCACAATCAAGAAGTGTAAAGAGTAAAAAGAGACATGTTCATGTTCCTTCAATTATCATCATTGTGATTATTTGTTCACTGTTCCAAACCATAAATAAATATTAGTGTTATAAGTTGCATGCAATTAGCTATTTGTACTCTATAAATATTTGTATTTGTACTCATATAGTAAGTTCATCAATTATACATTTATCTGCAAGATCATTGATTAATCATATACGTATATACACATAAGTATACTATTCAAGTCAACTTACCATCACTTAGTTTCCGAGTTCAAGCAATAATAACATAATCTCATCAACAGTCACAATATGTGCACTAAAATGACCAACTCAAGCTAACAAACCTCAGTTCAAGTTCAAACCATTTCCACAACTTACTCGTCACAAGGAGAATACTTGGGAACGAGTACATTGTGGTCAAACATGATCACACCAGATGCACCTTTATGACGAAGTAGGACTCTTCGACATGTGTCGTACTAGAGATCCCAACAGTATTGTATATCTTAATCATGATGAACAAAACCAAGCATTTTTTATGAGATCCCTGTAATGTATATGTATATGGATATATGGGTGTAAACATATAACCATTAGTGCATTGAACCACTTCCGATAAAGTGGTAACCATTGCCTAAAGGTGTCCTTACCCACTATATATTACTATATTACTACATATTATACATCAATAATTTACTCATTCATTTCATGTGACAAATCATGTGTTTGATATGTTTGACTATTAAAGATTTGCTCATTACTACATGTCATACATCATTGATATTACCCACTGAGATACCCATTATACTTCTATCCAAAAAAATACTCTATCCTCATCATGTACATGCCACTAAGGGTCTGTTTGGTAATTGGATTGGGTAGGATTGGAGTAATCTCATGTGAATGATAGACGTTTGGATGGTTATGAGGATTGAAGATGGTTGGAATGATAAATGTGATGTGATACAACATTGATTATATGTTATATTAACTTCTTAATGATTATAATATATTTTTATGTTATTTTTTTATTTGAACATGGTTAAAAAAATATTAACAAAGAAATTACACAGTCCTTACAACTAATTCCAACCCAGGAATGCAAGGATAGAGCATGGGGTATGCCAGGATATCCTATGGCAACCAGGAATAAGGGTTTATAAGCAAACACCCCCAATTTCTTCCTATTAACATAACTAACCCTTGATGTCGTAAACGGCTTTGGAAAAGAAAAGAATGCTAATTACATGATCACATTTGCTTTGTTACAAGTATGTACAGGGTATTAGACGTGAGTACTATTTCCACATTTTGACACTGCGTGAGTAGAATTACATATTGTTTTTACACAGATGAAATTAGGACAATGTTACAAAATTAGCATGACGAAGGAAAGTATGTACTTCCTAAAATCAAAAGAATGCGCGACAAATTTATCGACAAGTTAAGCTTAAACAACTCGTACTGGAAACGTCATATTGCTTGTGTAAATGTTAACAATCTGTAGGCATAACAAGGAATTAATCGATGGGAAAAAGTAACTACGTAATTATAACTTTTATAATTACCTGATTTCTTTAACCTCAAATGTTCATTGATAATTCTATATTTAGCAAATGTAACGCGAATACCTAGAAAAACAAGCAATCTCTAAAATGCATACGAGGCATTTCACTAATGAATGTAATTAACCAAAGCCAGCATGCATATAATTTTTTAACATGCGTGTGTTATTTGATGACTGATGTAATGGATGTGGATCTTCTGCTGTTACAACATGTGCTGTAACGTAGGGTAGCCGTCGGATCACTATCGGATGATCCCTCAGAGGGGATCGGGGATGGTCGGTGTGCATCTCGAGGGTATCTGATGGCTCTTCTGCGTTACAACTTACAACGCATGTTGTAACAGCAGAGGATCCGCTCTGCTGCTGTAGTAATTGGAACTAAAAAGGTCAAGTTTCATTATTCACCTCCCCTATAATCCTTGAGATTTTGGAAATGTGATATGACAATGAATAAGCAATATCAGATTCTGCATAATCACATATAGTGGTGTAATCGAGCCAAGCCTGAGCGAACATACCCAGGTTGGGCTTGGTTCGTTTAACATTTTTAAAGGTTTGGGTTCAATTCGATTTGATAAAATGAAAATGGTGTTCAGGTTCGATTCGACTTGATCATGATTTGTGGAAGTTCACTTCGATTAGTTTAAAGTACAATTAATAGTGAAACTCATTCGAATCTAAATATTTCGGGAATTTGGAATGATCACAATCCTTCGTTATGTCTTGATCAAGGGCTATAAGCTTCCGTGCATATACCTTATTTGCATCATGGTGCAAACTCCTCGTTCCTTATATTATTTTTTTGAGGAAAATTTCCTTATACGATTTTATATAATATGTGTTGCGTATCGGACTTTTAATGAATTGAATCTGAGTGAGCCTACCGTTTCAAGGTTTGATATGTTTGATAAATGAGGCCAAACATATATCAAGGTACGGTTCGTTTATTTTTTAACCAAATCTGAATCGAACCTTTAATGAATCAAACCTGGAAAAATATCGAATTCGAGATTTTTCTAACACCCATGTTCACATATATTTTATGAATGACCGATGATTAGCACGACATAAATATGCTTGTAATATCAATGAGTAGGAAGAAATGTCTATCACTCTTGATGTTATATCCACACTTCAAATGTATGTATAATAATTATAACTAGATGGTTCATATAGACAGAATATTCTTCATGTGTAACTACATCAACGACCATCTAAAAATCATAATGCACGAACATATATGGCTCTAAGGATGTTCATAAATATAGGACTGAAAACATGTAGAAACCGGCAACAATATGGGAAAGGGACATCGTTACGCATTTACACTCATGCAAACATACTATGGTGCTTTTTATGGTCATGACATAGATATAGTCCGTACATTTAATCACGATACATCCATTCCACCTTTTATTTTTAACTACTTTAACTTAATATGCAAATTGATTTAGCAAACTTTTCATTAAATTTCTTTTGTTCACTAGGAACGTGAACATCCAACAAATGATCAGTCAAGAGGGAAAACACATCCAACAAGAGGGGCTCTAAGGTCCATGAGATACATGCACGTCAAGAAAACTGTAAACAAAATGAGAGGGGACCATACTTGTATGGGTGTTCCCGCATGCAACACCATATCTTCACTTTAAGTAATCCTCCACACATCATCACGACCACAGTAACATCTAAATCATAAAAAACCTTTGCTTAGGTCTAACTCATAAACAAGATCGCCAAGTAGATTGAGTGGGGGAGAGGATCTTACAATTCTAACATGAGATATGCGTAGAGGATGTTGAGGGAATGCTTCCACGCAAAAATAATGGTGAACGACTAACTCTGACGATGCTCCGTTGGAGCTACAGTGAGGTGGAAAGTGGAAAATGAAAGGCAGACCGCTAGGTTGCAAAGGGGAGAGACCATCTCAAGAAGGAGTTTTATAAGTTCCATAAATGGACTTAGTTGGATCATTGGACGGATCTGGCTAAAGCTTCAATTTCACAAATAACCCTAGTCAACCGCGTAACTTTGTGGCTTTTGGCATTCTAAGTCATCACTATTGAACTGGACATAGTAATTAAATGAAATTTGATTCTCGATCGTTTCTTACCCATCTTCTTAGGTGATAATCGACTCTTCACAAATCTTTAATGATTGGACACGTGTTATATGGCCTTGATTAATGAAAGCTCAAATATCAGTCTTTTGCAAAATGCTTCCATTCAATGTTGTCTATTTTTTATTTGTTGGATTTTCCTATTTTTTGTATGCTTGATAGAGTCAGTGGAATAGTCAGTGGGTTGCTCAGTGGTCGTGGTGGTCTATGTCTGAATGTGTTGCGCATGACATGTCTCGAGTTCGCTTTGTGATGTCCTGACTCCTTTGTTGTCGGTCATTTCCTTAACGATTTGGATGCCATTATCAAGTTGATCAGTTATGGCATCGACTCTCTGGTTAATCCGAGAAATGTCATCCTTGATCGTCTCATGAGTTTGAGAAGAATAATCATACTCGTCATGTCGTAACCCTAACATGCAATCCTGGATCGAATAACAGTCATTCCTCACGGGCGTGGTTTCAATGTGGTCATGAGTTAAATTTCCCTGACTATGTGTGGGGTCAAAGGAAAATGGTTGTAGTTGGGAAGAGAGTCATCTTGAGAAGGGGATGGTTCAAACAATGAATTGTTTATTGCAAACGAAAATCATGTTTCTCTTTCAAGAACGATTACCCTCCTTTGCATCCTCGAATTCGGTCACTCCATTTTGTCCTCATAATATTCATTTGATTCTTGATTTGCAAGCAGTTCATATATTAAAGTCTCAACCAAAGAAGAATTGGGGTAGTAGAGTGGAATGTGTGGGGGTGAAGGGAATGGTGGCTAGGAAAGAATCATCTCAAAGAGAGGATTCTTATGGGATGAAAATGATGAGGAAGACGATGGGGATATGGTCGTGTAAGCTCGACCCACATAGTTTGGGTAAGAACACCAGTATTCTAACATCTTCACAAATGAAGGTTAAGAATGATTCATGGACCACGATCGTTGTTTATAGGTGCAAAGTCTTTGAACACATACACTTAAATAGACAATGCAAATCCCAAATTCACCAACTTCACACCACGAAAGCCGCAAAAGTCCGACCAATTATCTTTTCAGTTTTAAATTGGTGATAATACAATCCGAGAATCCGTTACACACAGACGTGTCACCTTCACGCCTAGATTTGGTTCTATTATTCCTCAATCAAAGGAGTGATATGCTCGGACTCCCATGTTACATCACACCCCTAAAGGAGATAATAGACTAACACACCTGAAATATCTACTATGATCAGAGGTGAGCGCTCGTAGCTCCCAAACTCCATAGAGTCAGATTTGGAAACTTAGGGTATAGGTCTAGGGTCTTGGGCTCTAACCATAAGGCTACGTCCTCAACCACTCATAATCTAGAGGTAACTACATGCATATAAGGATCGTGGTTACTCTTCCGTAATGCAATAATATACAAATTTTATCTGATTTTTAATTTTTGATTAATCAATAGTGTTTAGCAATCCCATTTTTAAATTAGGTGATCATATGTTTTGAAGTCCAAGATCAAGCATGTCTACGGACAACCTCTATTTATTTTAATCTTAGTGAGAAAAGACAGAGCGAGGAGTCCGAAAAGCGGATGCAAGTCAATAAAACGATGATGCATGATCGGATAGGAATACTTATAGCGATCCTCTCAATCACTATGAAGGATGCTAAATAGAATTGAAAATTTGTACTATATGAATGCACTGGAAGATCGCTCATAGACAGATAGTTCTATTAGCGAGTGAAGATCAAGTTAATTTTAGCTAAGTAGAATGTCCAGGGAATATATTAAAAGTGAAGTGTGACCCTCGGGTTATGGTCACAGTAAATAAACACCTGTAGCTCTAATACTCACAGTGCAATCCTAGATCTACGTCGGGCACCACAAAAAACATGGGCTCGATATGCCAACTTTCTAGTATCGGTGTATATACACGAGTCTTTAAAGGAAGCTCGTTGGAAATGGACAATCATTGCAAACTATTTACAAGAATAAATGTATGAAAAATAAAAAAACCTAATCTAAAGCACACTCACACGCACACACACGTACAAACATACACACACACACTCTCTCTCTCTAAAAAATAAATATTTTCTTCGTGTCTTCTCAACATGCTCAGTCCATAGAATCGTACTCCTCTGGTCTCCTCGAACTGCGTCGACTCCCGTGAAAAAGCCGCTCCAACTCCACCGGGTCTCTCGCACGGAAAAAGAGAAATAAATATTAGAGATATACACACAAAATGTATGGAAAATAAAAAAAATAAAATATCATGAAAATAAACAGAGAAAATAATTACAAGAAAAAAACGAGGGTCATACTACATGGGTGTGGAAAACCTATGCTCTAAATTGTCTAATAATTAACCCTAAACCATATACCTCCCGACAACAACTCCATTTAACAGAACGTCTTTTCACCCTTCTTAATCAGTGAGAATAACGTTGTATTCGAGCATAAATCGATCTATCAAAAACCACAATGAAAATTAAGAATATGTGAAAATTATTTTCAATATAATTGATTGTTTATTTTAATTGGGCAACTCCCAAGGTCAAACATAAGGATGTGATATGAGGGTTTAGAATTTTTCAAACAATTTTGGGTGTTAGGTTTTCAAAGATGATTTTTTATGAGTTTTTTTTTTGTTTTTTTTATAAATTTTTAAATAAAATACGTAATTAATGGAAGTAAATGTGATGCGTGAATTTTTCTAAATATTTTCTATGCAATGAAATAGATGTTATGTAAATGTGAGAGAATAAATTGCATTTTTTTAGAATTTTTAAATGAATGAAGGATGCATGCAATGAGGGTTGCAAGGAAATCAATGAGTCAATCAAATTAATCCTCGAGCCCCAATGATCAATTAATTTCAAAAAATATGATCAACGATTCCCATATTACTTCCCAAAGAGGTACCCGTAATTCTTTTATAATTTTATCGAACAATATAGATTAGTTTAAAGTATAAATATCTCACAATTCATGAAATAGCTTCTCCAAGTTGATTAGCATCCAAATATATCTCACAGTGTTAATTATGTATTTTATATGATAGAGAATGTTGCGAGCTTCAAATCGAAATAAATAACATGAAACTTGGACCACATATGCTCAAGATACAGAGAAAACAAGTCCATGGGTATAATCGTAATAAAAATAAATAAATGTTTCTCAGGTTGGACTCTTAGAGGGGCTTCTTTGCAATTTCTTAAAGTCAGTAGGGACTGAACGTAAATTAATCCCATGCGAGGATACGTGCGCAAATTCTAGGAGTGCGAGGTTGCTCCAGTGCAATTTACCTCAATCATGTGCGTGAAGAATGTGAGGGGGCTCTTCTAGAAGCTCTGGAAGGGGGGGTGGGATGCTGATGCAATTTCATCCAAGGCATACGCATTGCATATGTGATTGGGACAAGCTCGGGCAGTGGTGGAGTCTTGGGAGCCCGAAGCCCCATGTGGCACGCTAAGGATTGTTATGGATCCACCCAAGTCTACAAAAGCTCGAGTGATAGACGGTTATGATGTGTTTGATGAAGGCGATCCAATGGTTGAGCTTTGGGCATGCGTCGTTGGCTCTGATGTGAAGAGTCCTTTGATTGTACAACATTTGTAGGATGGGGGACTCCTCCTTCTTCCTTCCGCAAGCACTACCGTAGGAAGTGGTTGGGCTGCAGTTGTCGGGAAGGTTTGCAGATGTTCTGATCTCTGGTTATTCCTGCAATGAAGAAGAAGGATCAATCTTGTGTTGCTCGGCCTGAGCGTAAAGCATAAAAGGGATCACGGAGGGGGAACATAAGGAGCTCTTGTGTACGATGGTGGATTCAGAGCAATGCTCCATTTGTGTGTCCACTAGAGATGGGAGGTTGCGTGGAGATAGATTAGAACGTGGAGAGGTCTTTAAGGTGGAAGTGGTTCGATCTATTTGGAATTGAATATAAATGAGGACATTGGTGAAGCAAACAAGGAGGAGAAAATGAGGAGACATAGATGGAAATAAAGAAGAAGAAGAAGTAAGTGAGAAAGAAGAAGAGGGGAAGGGGTATACATGTAACACATGATGGGTTGGAGGACGGAAGCCAACTCCGATGCTCACCTCAAACACCGGTGGAAGCGTGAGACTCGACTGATGCCTGGGAGGATCAGTAACACGAGGCCAGAAGCATCGTGGATCTCGCTGTGCGGAGATGCCTTCGGCGTGACTTGGTGTAGATGTTGTCACCAACACACCGTTGAGCCCTCTCTCTCTCTCTTACTCGATTAGGCTTGAAGACTGGCGGATAAAGTCTGATCAGAGGAAGGCTTTGGGTATTTGTAGTAGGGGAGTCGTAGAAGGTGGGAGTTGAAGGGTTGTGGAGCTGTGAAGGGGTTGGGATGTGCTGATTCTATGGGATTGGGTTGGGGATTGATCGATGGGTTGCATGGTGATCGACTCGATGAGCACGTGGTTTAATTTGTGTTCGTTGTAATAGGGGTACTTAGCGAATCAGTCAGAACCGAGAGAAGATCTCCGTGAAGAGTGTCTCGGCTTTAATTTATAACTCGGGCAAGTCTAGGGTCGAACACAAGTAGGCAAATGAACAACGTCGGGTTAATTCAAAAACTTAGGTCTAGATTTCCAGTGCGGATTTCTTTTAACTTTTTATGCAAAATGAATACGAAATGCAATATACGGGTGAATTAAGAAACTAAGAAAGCACACAACTTAGCCAAATTAATTTTAATATGAAATTCACCAGATTTAGCCAAATTATATTTTTTTCCTAGAATCCTAATCCAAAGATGAATGCAAGATATTTTTTTTACAATTTTAGGAGTTAAAACACAACAATGAAAAATACATGCTTTTTATAGGTTTTTTTCATAATTTTTCATAAAACAGAATGCAAAAATTATGAAAAATTTATTACAAATAAAATATGATGCAAGGAGGCTACAATATTTTTTTGGAATTTTTCGAGAAAATATGAATTTTTTATGTATTTTTTAATGAAAACAGAGTGACAATGAGTCATTAATTTCTAATAAATCCACAATATTAAATTAGCCAGAGAACAAATTATCTCAAATATGTATTTATATGAGCAATCCAGGAGAGTTGAACTTTCGCAAAAATAAAATGTGTGTATTTAATTAAAAATCAATTACTAAAAGCACTCTACAAATCATTTAAGACACACAACAACTCCAATTAGAATAAAAATTGGAACATAATTAAAGCATACTCCAATACATCATTCCTGGTTTTTGTGAAATTTTTAGAATAAATGTGAGTGAGATATGAATTTAAGAGTTCAGATTGGGTAAAATATATAAAATTTCACCTGAAAAATTTTAATTATTTCATAATATCTCACAAAAATCCAAATAAATAGTCCGAATATAGAAAACTAGATGCTCAATATCATGCTATTTTTCATTGAATAAAAGGATGTGAAATTGATGTCTAAATTAATACATAAATATAGGGTTATCAATACAAATTCAGAAATGGACTTAAACAACTCAAACCATGTACGTGGACACATTTATAATTACAGACATGTGCGGGAGAAAAGTTACAATTTTTACAAAAAATAATAAAAAACAGACCTTTCTTCTTCTCGACGTAGGAGGTTAGGGTCTAGGGGCGGCTTGGACGGGGCACCGCCGCCATGCGCGGTGGACGAGGCGGAGGTCCATGCGGCTTCGATGGAGGAAGGTGGGGGCAGAGGCTGCAGCCATAAGGCTGCCGAGGGTGGCGATGGCCGCGCGGGGCAGCGGCTGAATGCAGGCAGCGGAGGGCCGACAGCGATGGGGAGCTGCAGGCTGCCGGGGTCGCAGGAGGCGGAGGGTCGTGGTCGGCACAACTGGATTGGCGGGCACGCGCGCCACGCACAGGGGCTGGCGGTGGTGGTGTCCGGAGGCGGCTGGGGGGCTGCGACTGAAGCATGTCATTTATTTATTTCTTTTTTTAATTTTTTGAAAATAGTTGCTGTGTGATTTTTTTAATTTATTTTTTTATTTTTTTGGGTTTTCTTAAACAGAGAATAAAGACAAACAATGAGAATGATGGTGTGGTGTTGGTGATGATATGAAATGTGATGGAGTATGGGTGATGAATGTGACGTGCAAAAAAATGCAAAGATAAAACATGGCACCGAATGATAAAAAAGGGAACAGTTACCTATGATGGAAATGATCGCCTATGATGTGCTCACGAGAAGCACGGTCTTCGCTCGAATCCCCGGCGAGTGATGAGCTCGAGTAGCACACAGATGCGGCTGTGATGTTGGCCAAGAAGCCAACGGATCTCACCGGAGAGAGGGTTGTCGTTGCTCGACCGTGGTTGTGTCGCTGTCATCGATTCAACTCTGTGAACTAGGCTCTCCTCACATAAAGATAGATCAAGTGTAAATTGAGGAGGATGTGATGTGTATAAAGAGGAAAATGAGAAGTTATGAAAGTGGTGGAGGGAGGTTAATAACATAATGCGGTTGAATTAGAAGTTAGAAAAATTGGTGGAATGATGGAGTTGAATGGTGGTTATTGTAGAGAATGGAAATTAAAATAAATAAAATAAATAAAAATAACCTACTTTAAATAAAAAAATAAAATAAAGAAGAAAAGTAGAATGGAAGATTTACAAAAATAGGTCCATAAAAACACTATGTGCATGGAATTTTTTTACTTTTCTAAATTTATTTTTTTGTATTTTTAATAAAAGATATTTATAAAATAAAAATAACATAAAATAGTATAAATAAAATGAAACATAAAAGAGTTTTTTGGTTTTTTTGTAATTAAGAAGAGTAAATAAAAAATAAAGATATATATATATATATATATTATATAATATACAAAGTACACGTAGGTCCCAAAACCCAAATTTTGCAAACGAGCTCCGATTTTAGTGACACCACTTTCGTTGGATAGGTAATTTTCTAGCTTGAACTTTAAAAGTAAGTTTGGTGAATTTGAAGTTCATACGGAGCGGGAATTCAGCCGGGAAGATGGACTTTACAGCCTTTTCTCTTTGAGATCTAGGAGCATTTATTTGAGGTGGAATTTTATTTGTATTTTTGTATTTTTATATACATTTTTATGAAAAAGTCAGAGAAAGAATTATCCAAAAAGGAGTTGAAATGAATTTATTAAAAATACATGAATTTTGACTATTTACAGGTGGATAACTCCATTATTTTGTGGCTTTTTTATTGTTAATTTATTTTGTACAATATAATATATACTAATTAGTGTATTTTGTTTACAAGAGTCATTTTGTTAATTTATTGATTTTATGGATATTTATTAGAGACTTTACTCGGGGATTTTGCTAAGATCAATATATTGAGATGATGAATCGTGAATTCATGACATGGCCGTTGGATATGGGGGATGAAGAGGTTAGAAGGGAGAAGTCTCCAGGTAGAAGAGATAAGGTGATCGAAGATGGGAGTTGGGGATAACAGAGGATATAAAGAGCCGTAGAGAGATAGGATATAGGGGAGTTGGTTGAAGGTAGGAGATGGGTTCGACCGTTGGGGATTATGAAGGGGATAACAACAGCTAGGGGGAGGAGATGATCGATGAGGATAACAAAAGTAGGATGGTCGAAGGTAGGAGGAAAGGCAGTAGTCGTTGGATCGTGCAAGATCCAACGATCGGGGATGAGTCACGCGACAAACACGTGAGGGGGATGTGAGGGAGCGCTGGGAGTAAGATGGTCGATGGATCCTAAATGATCCAATGGTCTAGATGAGTGGCGCGAGAGGGCAAACACCGGTTGACTGGGGTAATAGGCCTTTGACCCGAAGGCTGAGGTGGCGACGAGGTGGACCGTTATATTGAAGATACATATACTATTGACCATTGATTAAAGTAAGAAATCAAGGAAAAATAAATAAAAAATAGCAAATGACATCATATGCAGGAATGCTAAGAATGGAAAAAATGTAGATCTAAATGCATTCTACGTTGTTCACGAAGGACTCAAATGCAAATGTGATGATCGTGCAATTTATAGTTTTTTTGATATCATATGTGTATAAACTACCGTTTTTAAGTTTTTTTTGATTTTCTGTAAATGAATAATGTATGCAAAAATCAAACATGATGTAAAATAATGAAATGGATACTAATACTATTTTTTTGGATTTTTATGAGTCAACAAAAGTTATAAATAATATAGTGATGCGAATCATTTACATATGAATAGATTAATGTGCTCAAGTCAGGATATCTTTTTTTACGACTTTTCTGGATTTTCTATATTTTTATTTTTATGTAACTAGCTAGAAAATGAGTTAAAATAAATAAACGAATAAAAAATAAGTAAAAAGAGTTAGATATGCATATGAAATAACAAGTTTAAAGTAAGTGAATTTGTGCAATATACAATTCGGTCCCAAAATCTAAGTTTCACACATGGAATCCAAATTTTTTGAATTTGATATTGATTTGTAGATAATCAAGTACACATTAATTCAAAAATGAGCAGAGTGAAATTGGACATTGCATGTAAGAGATATCAACTTTTACGCTTTTTGCCTTGAATCATGGTATGGATTTATTTCACATATATAGATGTTAGTATTTCTTTTAAGATTTTTCATTGATTAATGCTAGTGATATGCGCACAATGGAGTTGGTTTCATGTCATATGTAATTCGAACGAATTAATTAAGAATGTGTGAAGTTAGGTAAATATTTATAAGTGAATAAGAGTGTATTATAATAAGCTAATTCACACAAATTATTTACAAGTACATGGATGTTTATTATGAGTTATAAACACACGAGGGTATCTACTTACTCCTGGAAAAGCTCCATTTCCAGACAATTAGAGAGATGAATCACATATTCATCAATATGTATCCATTTAAAGATAAACGTGAATATGGTTGTCAATAACATACATAGTTGTGGATTAGATAAGGATGAATCCTTACGCGTTTGCATATTAAAGTTGGTATAAGGGATACCAAATTTAACAAAATATAACAAATATGTTTATTTACTAACAACATCAATAGTCATAAGTAAATTTATAACTAGATGCACATGCTAAAATATGTATACACATACTAGATACCAATATCAGTGACGTTAAAGTGGTGTATATGCATCAATTTTAAAATGGTTACAAATACAAAAGTCAATATTTCATAGCAGATTAATGAATACCGTATAGATATTATTATGGACATCAAAATGGTATCCACGTTTTAACCATTTTATGTGTATTAGTTACAAAAATATCTGTATCCATGGGTAAATTAATGTCTATAAAATTGAAATCTATATTTAAGAAAATCTAATGCTATATTAAGTTATTTATATTATTTCATGCTAGTTATATAAAACCATGGTTATTAGATAAACTATACATAATAACAAAGTGGAAATAAAATATATCCATACATGCTCGATGATTAACAGACATCCACATGAGATAAATATAAAGAAAATATTTAACCTTAGCAATTCGATCACACAAAATTACAAGTTAATTTATAAACATATATACATTTTTAAATGAATTTATGGAAATATGTACACTAATTACCAATATCAAATTGATATTTATATCTATATCTATTTTAAATTGAATACATATATACCTTTAAAAAATGGTATAAAATAGACACATAAGCAAATCATATACAGATTTATACAAGTCCATTCATAGATTGAAGTTGTTATAAGGGATACACACATGAAATAAAATATATACTATATGAATTTATTAAAATGTATATACATTCATGAATAAGGATATTTATGGATATCAATGTGATATATGCATCCCTTTAGCGGATTTGGCAGTAAGTCTATCATTTGGAAGTTAAGTTGGTATTATAAAAATTTAAACAGAATTCTAAAATTATTATTATTTCTTTATAATAACATATTCTAACTAGAAAAAACTCGATTACTATAGATATCTTATATCAAATATATCATATATTGGAAGAAAATAATTCCGCAGATAAAAATTGTATTTTATATTAAAACAAATATATCACAAGAAATTAACTTCTCCCTTTACTTCTTCATGTAAAAAACAAGAAAGAAATAAGCTCAATTCACAATCCCAACATTAACCGAATAGTGAAATTGATATTCCTTTCCATCCCTTTAATAATTCCCCTCTTTTTTAAACAAACAGGGTAAGTAGGTGTGGGTGGGACGGTAAATTCACAACATATCCACAGGAAGAAACAAAATTTGACCGGCAGCCGAGCTCCCTTCTCCCTCCCGTGGTCGTCTCCGGTTCTTCCCTGCAGCTTCGCTGATCTCACTGCCAAGTCCCCGCGCACAGACTGCCAGAAGACCTCTGCAAGCTCTTCTTCTCCGTCGGCTCCGATACCACGCCTTCTCCGCACGTACGTGTCGATGCTCACCCCCCTTCATGTTCGACCTCTCTTCATTTCACGCCCGTGGTTTAGGGTTTGGTGGGAATGGTGCAGGATGGCGCCAGATCGAGCGCAAAGACCGTTAATGCCTCGCGTTAGGGTTTAGCGTGACCAATTTGCGTTGTTGAGTTCGAATCGATGCCCAAGTGGGTGGAAATTAGGTCGAGGAAGTTGCATGGTTTTGGGTCTCATGTTGTGTCTTTTTGATTCGTAGATGAGGGGTATTTGGGCGGTTTAAGTGTCATAGATTGCTGGTGAATGTTTGGAAAATGAGAGCATGAGGGAAAGATTGCATGCGGGAGCTTCTGACTGATGTTCTTTTTGGTGGATCAGTGTGTGGATCGATATGCGTTGCCTTGGCAGAGGGTTAGTTTCCAGTTGAAAGGCCGTGTTGATCCTGTATTGATGCTAATTTATCAGTTCATTGCTTGCAATTTGAGGCGGAGTGTAGAATGCTTCTGTCATTGATATACCGTGATCTGACCATTAGCTTTGCACTCCCTACCTGTTGTCCATTTGACTGGAAACTTATTTGAAGTTTAACAACTTCACGGCAATTGTTATGTTGAGATATTAGTTATTTTTATTATCGTTGTTTTATTTTCTATTTCTTTCTTCTTCTTGTAATTTGCTCCATAGATTCCTCTCCTATATAAGAGAACCCTAGGGCCTTTAATAAAGCAATGATTCTTTTCCTTCTACATGGTTTTAGAGTGATGGTTCTAGACCGCAGTTCCTGTACTCCACAAAACCCTAATCCTACCCGCCGCCCCATCCTCTAGTCCGCAGCCCTAGGCCTCCAGGCCGTCGCCCGACCAGCCTAGGTCACAGCTCTAGGCCTCCATGCCGCGGCTCCTGCTGCGCTAGGCCCCCGCTTGGGCCGGCCAGGCCTCCCTATCCGTCATCTAGGCATCCCAGGCCGTCGTCGGCCCTCCCGTGGTCTTCCGTGCCCCTCTGCAAGCCGTTTTACGGTCTGAACTGGTCTGATTCGATCAGAAAACGTGATTTCTGATCTATAAATCACATTTTCCGGCTCTAGCAAGCACCGATGATCGGTGAGGTTGGTTGTATGAGTCTACACGTACAACCAATCTTCCATATGATCGTGTAGACTCGTTTATATCGGTCTACTTCCCAGTTGAATTCTGTTATTCGGTCATTCTACCATCACGCCAGAGAACAAGGGTAATATTTTCTTGTCCAGATCCTTCAAGGGTCGGCTCCCATCGCTAAGATGGATGGGACCAACTATGAGTTGTGGTTCATGCAGTTTCTCACCTTAATGCAGTGCAACAACAAGGAGCACATCCTGACAGATCCAGAGCCAATTGATAAAACTGGGGAAAATGCTTCTTGGAAGCAAGATAACGCATATGCACGTGTTTGGCTATGTGGGACACTCACCACAGAGATAGCCAATGATATTTTAAACCAACCCACTGGCAAGGCGATGTGGGACACTTTGGCTTCCACCTATGCTCAAGCGAAGAATGAGGCCAAGATTCTCCACTTATAGTCTGACATCTACAAGGCCAAGTAGAATGGCTATCCTCTATACGTGTACTACAGTTCACTCCATTGCATGTTTGAGAAGCTACATAACTATATGCCTATTACGACATCTCCTGAGCAGCAGAAGGCATATAGGAACTCCACAATGGTCGGAGTTTTCATGGCCGACCTTGATACAAAGTATGATGCAGCACGCACTCAGCTTCTCACTGGAGCTACCATACCTCCCATGGAGGAGGTCTATAGCCGACTTAGCCGGCTTATCATGCCTCCTATGGTCGCTCCTTAGCCCTCGTCAGCTATGGCCATTTCTCGTGGTCGAGGAGTGACGACTCAGTCTAGAGGACGCACTCCTCGTGGCAGAGGTGGTAGACGTCCGCATGGTCCTTGCACCTTTTGTCGTCGACCGGGACATGCATATGATACATGCTATCAAAAGCATGGATATCTCGTTTCTGGCCGCATAGCTGAACAAACTGAGCCTTCAGATACTTTTGCTTTCCAGGCAGATCCTCGCCTGGATGATATCATCTCTCGCATTCGAGAGATTATGACCCCTGCTGCAGGAATCCCCACTACAGATACAACCAGAGCCTCTTCGAGCTTTTTAGGTATCGCTTATGAATTCGCTGGTAGTAATGGTGCAGATATGACATAGTGGATTATGGATTCTGGTGCTTCTCATTATCTTTGTGGAAACAGAGCACAACTGAAATCCTACAAGACCATACCACATGGTAGATGGGTTGTCATTGCTAATGATGACCACTTACCAATTACAAGACATGGGGAGGTGCATCTGGCACCATCTATGCTTCTTCAGAATGTTTTAGATGCTCCTGACTTTCAGATGAATTTACTCTCCATTAGTCAGATTACTAAGGATCTGCATTGTCGTGCCATCTTTGATCCATCTTCTCTTGTGTTTCAGGACATACTCACGGGTAGGGTGATTGGATGTGGCCGTGAGCAGCGGGGACTCTACAGACTGGTCCAACCTTCTCATGTTGGTGTTTCCACTATACCTACTGGACCAATCTCTCCATATCTGTGGCACTTTCGTTTTGGCCACCTTTCTCTGCAGAAGCTATGTCATGTTCTCCCTTAGATTTCCACGAGATCCTCCTTTCAGTGTGAGGCATGTTAGCTTGGGAAGTATCATCATTCCTCCCTTCCATCCCGTCAGAGTCGGAGCACTTCCCAGTTGTTTGAGCTCCTTCATTTAGATATCTGGGGTCTGAGTCGTGTTCCTGATCATCAGGGACATCGTTTTTATCTTGTTGCCGTTGATGATTTTTTTAGACTTTCTTGGGTCTTTCTTTTGAAGAACAAGTCTAAGGCTCCGTGATCAAATATTTTATTAATGAATTAAGGAATTTTTTTCTGCTAATGTCAAATATCTTCGCACTGATAATGTCTTAGAATTCTGCACCTTACAGCTTTCTGAGTTTCTTAGATCTCTTGGCATTGTTCACCAGTCCTCATGTGCTTATACTTCTCAGCAGAATGGTGTTGTCGAGCGCAAACATCGTCACTTACTTGATGTGACAAGAACCTTGTTGATACAGAGTCATGCTCCTTACTCTTACTGGGGCGATGATGTCCTTACTGCATCGTATTTGGTGAACTGCATGCCCTCGTCTGTGTTGGGAGAGAAGATTCCTTTCTCGATTGCGTTTTTCGAGAAAGATCTTTTATCCCTTACACCTCGTGTGTTTGGATCTGTTGCTTTTGTTCATGATGTCTCTCCAGGTTGGGACAAGCTCTCTTCTAGAGCTGTCAAGTGTGTGTTTGTTGGCTACTCTCGTACCTAGAAGGGGCATCGTTGCTTTGATCCGCTAAGGCGAAAGTACTTTGTCAGTGCTGACGTTACTTTCTTTGAGTCTATTATGTATTTTTCTCCTACAGGTGATATACTAGCCCCATCTGACTCTGACGATGACTCGATGAGATCTACATGCCTCCACCTCCTACTGTCGTTCCTCCGCCTCCTTCTATTCCTGCTCTACCACCACCTCCTCAACCACCACTACCACCACCACCACTACCACCTGCTCCTGTGGCTCCACCTCCTACTATGACTCAGTTTTTGTCACGTGTTTTTCCTCGTAGACCTCGCTCGGTTCCCCATGCTCACATGTCTTGTCCATCATCCCCCACGCCTCAGGTATATACTAAGCACATTGTTTCTACTGATGGCACTACTGAGCTTCTGTGCAGCATGATTCCATATAGGATGAGTAGGTGCCCTGTCAATAGGGGAACTCACAGGTCACAGACTTGACAGATGATCTTGGTGTACCGATTGCTTTGCGAAAGCCGAAATGATAGTGTGCTAGTTATCCTCTTGCAGCCCATGCTTCCTTGAGCAGGCTGTCAGAGAATTTCAGGAGGTTTACCTTGGCACTATCAGCTGTGGAGATACCAAGGACATATTGGAAGGCTCTAAAGGACAGTCAGTGGAGGTTAGCCATGGAGGAGGAGATGGTTGCATTACAGTGACATGGTACGTGGAGTCTTGTTTCTGCTCCATTCGATGCATCTGTTGTGGGATGCAAATGAGTGTTTATTGTGAAACACTATGCAGATGGCAGCGTGGATCACTATAAGGTGAGACTTGTGGCACGTGGTTTCACCCATACATATGGGATGGACTATCAGGATACTTTCTCTCTAGTTGCCAGACATTCTACTCTACGTATTCTACTTCCCGTTGCTGTGATATGAGATTGACCCATGTATCTGCTTGATGTGAAGAATGCCTTCCTCTGTGGTGATCTACAGGAGGTCTACATGCAGCAACCACCTGGGCTTGCCGCTGAGGGGGAGTGTCAGAAGCTTTGCAGGCTACACAAGGTTATCTATGGTCTTAATCAGAGTCCAAGAGCATGGTTCCATATCTCTCGGACTTGATAGAGCAGCAGAGGTTTGTGAGATTGACTGCCGATCACTTCTTGTTTGTGCAAAGGACCCAGAGAGGTACCATTGTCATTCTTATTTACGTTGATGATATTATAGTTACAGGGGATGACGAGCATGTCATTCAGGGTGCCAAGGACTTTCTAGGTCAGCAGTTTGTGACCAAGGACCTTGGACATTTACGTTACTTCCTTGGACTGGAGTTTGCCATGAACCAACGAAATCTTGTGATGACCCAGAGGAAGTACGTTACAAATCTTCTTTCAAAGACAAGCATGGCAGATTGCAGACCTACCACTACTTCTATTGACCCGAGCATGAAGCTCTATGATGATGATACTGAGGAGGTCGACAAGAGGAGGTACAGAGAGCTTGTTGGCAAGCTACTATATGTGACTATTACCAGGCCCGACATATCCTTTGCCGTGAGCAAAGTGAGTCAGTTTATGGAGCAACCTAGACATGCGCATATGGATGCAGTCTATATGATTATGAGATACCTGAAGATTTCACCTGGTACGGGACTTCTTTTCAGCAGAGGCACATCTCTCTCAGTTACAGCATGTGCATATGCAGGTTATGCTGGGCATCCAAAGAATAGAAAGTCTACATCAGGCTTTGCTGTGTTCATAGGGAATTCTCTTGTTTCATGGAAGAGTAAGAAGCAAACTGTGGTTGCCAGATCAAGTGCTGAGTAAGAATACAGGGCCATGGCGCAGGCTAGCACAGAGATGATGTGTGTCAAATCTGTACTTACTGACCTGACTATAGAGGTGCCTTTTCCCATCCACCTCCAATGTGATAATCAGGCTGTTCTTTTCATTGTCAACAATCCAGCCTTTCATGAGAGGACGAAGCACATAGAGGTGGACTATCACTACACTCGTGACATGATACAGAAGGGTCTTATCAGAGCTCTGGAGACCAGACAACATATGTACTTACAAAGGCCCTATTCAGAGGACCTTATCAGAGATGTTGTACCGAGTCGAGTCTAATCGATATCTACGCTCCAGCTTGAGGGGGAGTGTTGAGATATTAGTTATTTTTATTATCGTCTTATTTTCTATTTCTTTCTTCTTCTTGTAATTTGCCCCATAGGTTCCTCTCCTATATAAGAGAACCATAGGGCTTCTCATAAAGCAATGAATTCTTTTCCTTCTACACTAGCTTGTTGGATTGGAGGTTGCAATGTCTGGGGCGTTTTGGCACAGAGAAGTTTGTGGCCACATGTCTTGATACTGATCGTGTCGAGGTCGCATCAATTTTCCTGCATATTGCCTGTTGTCGGTTAGAGCAATCAACTTGTTTAAAATGCCAAACAAACAAATTCTATGACATATAGGGGCCGTGTATGGAGTTTTTCGGTCACCTTTGTCTCGTGCATCAAGTTATGACCATTTTTTGAAAAGCCAAGAAGGATGATTATTTGAGATTAACAGTCATTCAAAATTTCGTTTACGAGATAACTAGTACACAGAGAAGGGGGAATCGGCATATAAATTACAGCTCCCATGTCCCCAAGTAACACTAGTCGGATTGAAGCACATGTTACACATAAGACTGACAAGACCGAAAATCACATCAGTTTTTTGCATCTAGATGACCTGGATATTGGCAAGGTGTATAAGAACTAAGAGGCCACAGTCACACCCCTTCTGGCCTCTGTAAAAGTCATGTAGAATGTAAGGCAAGACCTTGTAACTAACCAGTGTATGCTAACTCTCATGAACACATGCTTTAAGAAAGGATATTGAAAAATGTGTAACATCCCTTGATTGGAACTGCATAAAGAATTGTGCACGTGGTGCTCATTTCATCTTCGTCCTGCCCTTGAGAGTGGTTCGACACTCCAGGTGCAAAAACAATCAACAGAAAGTATGGAGGTCTGGGTGGGGGGCAATTAGGTTACATGCCTCATCTTGTCTGTCATCCCATCATCTAATGCCATTATTGCATCTGTACTTTAAAAGTTATGCATATGTTAGAAATATATCTAGTGTATAATAAGATACATCGAATCTAATATGAATTATAAAAATATAATATATTATAACATATACCATACCATGACTTGCATGTGTTCGTTTATATAAATTCATGTATACTCGTGTGATACACCTTTATTTGTAATTAAAAAAGCCAATGCATACTGAATCTTCCATGTCACTCTTATTGTTATGTAGTGTATCTAATATCATAACCTGTATGTTTTACATATCATTTTTACCATAAAATTATTATTATTACAAATATAATACTTCGTATTATAAGTTTTTATTTCGTTATTTTGCTGTTAGAGTTGATAATTATGAGAAAATGAATAAATTACTTTACATTTATTTATGTCCTAACATATTTCCCAACATATAAATTGATTTTTAAAAATCTAACGGTGATATTTTATGTTTTTATTATGAAGTAAGATAAAACAGTGTATAATTGTCGTAATATTTAATTATGTTGTCACGTCTTTGAATCGGATGATTTACAAAGTCGTTGTGGTATTGCCTATTGTATTAAAATTTGAGCTTGACCGTCTCACTCGTCTCCAAAGTTCTGCTGTAGCGTAAGAGAAGTTCCAAGTTTAAAAATCTTCTCAATTCATTGTAATTTAACCACCTATTTTTTTAAAACCCTAATGATTTTTTAGAAGCCAACTGATGACCATTAAACTCTAGTTGTTAACTTGAAATTTTATTGCATTAAAGATGAATTAGCTAAATGCCCATGTTGCAACATACTCTCCCAAGAGCTCCACTAGTGAGTTGATGTACATTTTCAATATAATGACTGGCATATCTAAAATGGTATCATTCATTTGCAATCACAGAGCACATATCACCACAATTGGTCTGAACGCTCTACTCTTTTTATGTATACTGCCTCTTTATCACCACTTTGACCTTCACATATCACCTCAATTGGTCTGAGCGCTCTACTTTTTATATGTATACTGCCTCTTTACCACCACTTTGACCTTCTTAAATGGCCCGTTTGGGAACAAGAATACTTCGTATTTCTGGATATTATCCCTATTTGGGACCAAGGTCACCATAACTCGGGCCATGGGTGAGAAAATCTGGGTTTCCTCAACCTGCCGATCAATCGGGTCAAAGAAAATTTGGATTTTTAATCCCCCTCCATTTCTCTCAACATCCTTCCCTTCGAACCCTTTTTTCGCTCTCCCTCTCCCTCCCCTTCTCGACCTTCACCCTCCCCCTTTTTACTGCTCTTACCCATGCGAAACCCTTCTTTCCCTTTTCCTATCCCAAGCATGAGGCCTTTGAGAAGCCCACCTTTGACCCTTCTTCTGTGCAACTCACTCGGTCCGCCCCTGCCAAATAAATGTAGAGATAGATATTATTATATGCTATGTACCTGTTCGTCATTTTTGTTTTTCTCTGGACTACTATGAATTTTACCCTTGAGGTCTCTACCTATATAAGAGAGCCTAGGGTTCCCTTGAATAATAGATCACTGATTTTCCACAACATGGTATCAGAGCCCAAGCCCTAGGGCTCTCTCCCTCTCCCCACCCGCCGCCCTCTCTCTTCCAAGGCCCTAAATGTCGGTTTCGATCACCATTTCGGTATCGACCAAAACCGAATTTCGATGGAATTTCGGTGGAATTTCGACCGAAAGTTCGGTCATTTCGGTCATTTTTTGTACTAGGACCTCCATATTTCGGTCATTTCGGTCATTTCGGTCGAATTTCGATTTCGACTGGATGTCGATATTCGACAGAAATTCGACCGAATTTCGCTGAAATTTGAGGCCATGCTCTCTTCCTTCGTTTCTCACCGGGCATCTCCGCCTCCCCGGGCCCCTCCGTCTCCTCGGGCCCCAGTCCAGTCGGCCCCTTAGTCCCGCCGGCCTCCAGTCTCGTCGGCCCCAATCCCGCCGGCCACCCCAGTCCCGGCGTGCCCTAGCCAGTCCTGGCGTACCCTAGCCGGACTCCTGCCACCCGCCGTTGGCCGGCTTTGGTTCTAGCCGGCACCGCGGCGCCTCCTGACGCGTTGATCCTAGCCGTCTCTTCCTCCAGATATATGGATTTGGGTGCGTAAGGTCTACATACGCACTCGAATCCTATGCAGTTTGTGTAGACATTTGTCACTTTGTCTACAAACCGTAGTTCTTCTCCAGCTGCGATATGTCAGAATCAAAGGTTGATATGCCCTCCATAGGCACGTTCAAAGGTCCTGCGCCAATAGTCAAAATAAACGGGTCGAACTATGAGCTCTGGGCGATACAGCTCATGAGTCTCATGAAGTCGAATGGTAAGAAGCACATTCTTACCGAGGATGAGCCAGCAGAGAAGACATGGATATATGCCTCGTGGGAGGCTGATGATTCGTATGCCAAGGTCTGGTTGTCAGGCACACTGTCGATGGAGATTGCCAATGATGTCCTCCATCAGCCCACTGCCAAGGCAATGTGGGATATTCTCGCTGCTACGTATTCCCAGGTGCGAAATGAGACCAAGATGTTACAACTTCAACATGATATATTCACGATGAAGCAGAACGACAGACCTCTTCGCTCCTTGTACACATCCCTGAGAGGGATGTTTGAGAAGTTATATAGTACCATTCCACTCACAGCAACCCCTGAACAACAGAAGACATTTCGAAATGCCACCATGGTGTGTGTTCTACTTGCAGCCCTAGATCCTGAGTATGAGGCCGCCCGCTCTCAGATTTTGTCCGATGCAGTTATTCCTCCAATAGAGGATGTCTACAGGAGGCTCAGTCGCATCTCAGTTTCTTCCAGCTCATCTACTCCACCCCCATCGGCGATGGCAGTATCGTGTGGGAGAGGTGGTCAGTCTTCTGGTCGTGGACGTGGACCTCGAGGTAGGGGAGGTCGCTTTCGTCAGCCGTGCTCATACTGTCACCACACAGGCCACTCGGAGGAGACATGCTACTCTAAGCATGGGTTCCCAGCATCGGCACGTGTAGCAGAGCATTCTCAGCCCCAATTGACATCTACTGCAGACAATCGTTTCGAGGAACTTGTGGCACGTCTACGTGATATTATGCCACAATCATCTGGTGATTCTTCTGGTGGACCTTCAGATGTTGCTGCTATAGCATCTGCCAGTTCCTCTGCTGCTGCTAGTTCCTCAGGTAGTGCTACTGCATTTACATCTTCTTATGATATCTCTGATTGGATTATAGATTCTGGTGCCACACATCATCTCTGTCGAGATCGAGAGAGACTTGAGTTCTACAGGGACATTCCCCATGGCCGTTTAGTACAGATCGCAGATGGTACTCATTCCCCCCTTGTTGGACAGGGGGAGGTCTTCCTATCTTCTACTATGCATCTACAGAATGTCCTACATGCTCCTGAGTTCTCGATGAATCTGTTATCTATTAGTCATATTACGAAGGATTTGCATTGTCGTGCTATATTTGACCCGTCTTCTCTTATTTTTCAGGACATACTAACGGGCAAGGTGATTGGCTGTGGCTCTGAGCAGAATGGTCTATATCGGCTGGTCCGGAATTCTTATGCTGACATCTCTTCTCATTCTGCCGGACCATTTTCTCCGTACATTTGGCGTCTCCGTTTTGGTCATCTCCCGCTCCAGAAAATGCGACATCTTCTGCCTCAGATCTCTCCCAGTTCTTCCTTTCGCTGTGAAGCGTGTCAGTTGGGAAAGCATCATCGGTCGAGCTTTCCTAGTCGTCAGAGTCGGAGCAGTAGCTCCCCGTTCGAGTTGCTTCACATAGATATATGGGGTCCAAGTCGTGTACCCGATCATCAGGGACACAGATTTTATCTAGGTAGTGGATGATTTTTCTCGTGTTTCTTGGGTCTTCCTTTTAAAGACTAAATCTGAAGCAGGCGATGTGATTAAGAATTTGATTAATGAAGTGCATAATGTGTTTTCTTCTACTGTCAAATATGTTCGTACAGATAATGCTCTAGAATTCTGCACACGGTCCCTCTCTCAGTTTCTTTCGTCAAAGGGCATTATTCGCCAAAGTACTTGTGCTTACACATCTCAGCAGAATGGTGTGGCAGAAAGAAAGCATCGCCACCTCTTGATATTACTCGAACCCTACTGATTCGGAGTTGTGCTCCTATTTCTTTCTGGGGGGATGATGTTCTTACCGCTTGCTACCTCGTCAATCGTATGCCATCTTCTGTTCTTGGTGAGAAAATTCCCTCTCTCTATCATTTTTCCTGACAAGGAATTATTCTCACTTACTCCTCGTGTCTTTGGTACTGTGGCATTTGTTCATCTTCTGACTCCTGGACTTGACAAACTCTCTCCTAGAGCTGTCAAGTGTGTGTTTGTCGGTTACTCTCGGACTCAGAAGGGCTATCGGTGTTATGATCCCATTAACAAGAAATACTTTGTTAGTGCTGATGTCACGTTCTTTGAGTCTGTTACGTATTTTTCACCTGCAGGTGACAGACTGGTACCATCCACTACCAACGATGATGTCTATGTCCCTCCACCTCCTACTTGGAGTTCACCTGAGTCCACTCCTGTTCCTGTCTCTACGTCATCTTCACCACCACCACCTCCACCTCTACCACTTCCACGACCTCCTATTCCACCTTTACCAAAATTCTATACGCGTCGGTCAGGTCCTGCTAGGCTACACGTCAGACATCCATCACGTCTCAGGTATGTTCAGATGGCATTACTACTGACGGGTCAGATATGGTACATGTGCAAGATTCTTCATTGCAGGAGGAGACTACACCATCCAGTACAGCGGAAGATGATCTTGATATTCCTATTGCTATCCGGAAGCAGAAGCGGACGCGTACATCTTATCTCTTTGTTTCACAGGTGTCTTTTCATCGCCTCACATGCGACTTTCAGAGATTTGCTGCAGCCTTGTCTTTCGTGGACATACCACGGACCTACCAGGAAGCTATGAAGATTGATTGCTGGAGAATGGCTATGGAAGATGAGATGCGTGCATTACAGTCTCGTGGCACACGGACCTTGGTTATTGCTCCTCCTGATGCATCTATTGTGAGCTGTAAGTGGGTATTCACGGTTAAATACCACGTTGATGGCAATCTAGATCGGTACAAAGCGCGAGGTTTTACACAAACCTATGGCGTGGACGATATGGATACATTTTCTCCAGTGGCTCGTCATTCTAGTCTTCACATTCTCTTATCAGTTGCTGTGGGACGTGACTGGAGTATATCTCAACTGGATGTCAAGAATGCCTTCTTGTATGGAGATCTGCAGGAGGAAGTCTACATGCAGCAACCACCAGGGTTTACTGCTGAGGGAGAGAAGCATATGGTGTGCAGACTTCACAAGGCAATTTATGGCCTCAAACAGAGTCCAAGAGCGTGGTTCCAGAAGCTTTCCAATCTGATTGAACGACAGGGATTCAAGAGGTCGAATGCAGAGCACTCGTTGTTTGTTCAGAAGTCATCGGCAGGTACGGTTGTTATCATGGTCTATGTTGATGATATTCTGGCTACAGGAGATGATATTCAGAGCATAGAAAGGGCGAAGGCATTCCTAGGCCATCAACTCGTCACGAAGGATCTTGGAACCCTAAGATACTTTCTGGGGTTGGAATTTGCCAGAAATGCACAGGGTCTGGTGATGACCCAAAGGAAGTACATTACAGATTTCTTGACTGAAACATGCATGGCTGGATGCAAACCATCAAGTATTCCCATGGATCCAAGCATGAAGCTATATGATGATGACACTGCTGAAGTGGACAAGAGGAGATATAGAGAAATGGTGGGTAAACTCCTTTATATTACCATAACTCGTCCCGATATTGCCTTTGCAGTAAGCAGGGTGAGTCAATTTTATGTAGCAGCCAAGACAAGTTCATATGGATGCCATATACATGATACTGAGGTATCTGAAATCTTCTCCAGGTTCAGGGTTGCTGTTTCAGAAGGGCACATATTTGTCTATCTCAGCATGTGCAGATGCCGATTATGCAGGATGCCCTAAGGATTGAAAATCAACTCCAGGATTTGCGGTTTTTGTTGGGAGCTCTCTGGTTTCTTGGAAAAGCAAGAAACAAACTGTTGTTGCAAGGTCCAGTGCTGAATTCGAATATAGGGCCATGGCGCAAGCAAGCACGAAGATGATGTGGGTTCGATCTTTACTAGAGGATCTACATGTAGCCGTACCTCTACTCCTGCAGCTTCAGTGTGACAATCATGCAGCCTTGTTTATTGCCAACAATCCAGCTTTTCATGAAAGAACAAAGCATATTGAAGTTGACTGCCACTACACTAGAGACTTGATCCAGAGAGGATTGATATCTACAACTCACGTGAGCTCAGGGGATCAGACTGCTGACGTACTCACCAAGCCGTTGCTCAGAGGATCTTTTCAGAGATGTTCTTCCAAGCTGAGCATGATAGACATCTATGCTCCACCTTGAGGGGGAGTGTAGAGATAGATATTATTATTTGCTATGTACCTGTTCGTCATTTTTGTTTTTCTCTGGACTACTATGTATTTTACCCTTGAGGTCTCTCCCTATATAAGAGAGCCTAGGGTTCCCTTGAATAATAGATCACTGATTTTCCACAACAATAACAACCTAGATCGAAGGGTATAAAGTCAACCTAGAAGTGGTCGAGGGACCTATATAGACCAAATAGTGGAGGAGAGGACCCCTTCTAAGTGAGAGTTTGACTCAAAGAGGGTAAATTGTGCAATATCCAATATGCTAATAATAATATCCAATTTAAAGTATTCCAAACAACATAGGTAGAAGTCGAGAAATTCAAACCACAATGTGCACAATGATTTTTACTTGAAGCCAAGCAGGTGAAAGCCACGTCTCAGAACCTGTTTTAGGAATTCTCCTTTGCTCTCTCGGCGAAGCTTGCTTCAACTATTCCATCGCTATTTTAGAGCGAGAGTCGCATAACCTCTTGTACAACTTGTACCCTTCCTTGGATAATTTCTAAAGGAATACTTTATCTCTCACAGAGAAAGGGATCCGTAATTCGGATACATATTTACAAACTATTGAATAGAAAATAATTTAGCAATAAAACTTGAATTACAAGCTTATAGAATTTTCAGCACAAAATCCACTCGTGAAAGATGCTGATCGTTATTGAGCACAATGAGCTAGAATAGCTAGAAGGCTTTGGATTGAAGAGAGCTTGAGAGCGCAAAATCACAAATATAACTTGAATATCACACGCAATAGCACTTTTTCATTTCTTTTAAGAGTAGATGTTTCTCTTGGTTGCGTGTCTTAACAATGACCACTAGGGTCTTATTTACAAGGTTGGGCCTTAAGAAGCCGTTGGTGAGAAGAAATGAAAACCCCAACATTTTAATATCAAAGATGATCCATCATAAAACATGGTTGGTTGATCATATTGTCAATGTGATCGATCATTTATGACTGTTAGATGATCGTTGAGCTATAAATTTAAAAGTGATCGATCATGATCAAAAAGTTGGTCGATCGAGAGTGATCGATCATATTCAAAAGATTGATTGATCAGATCAAAATCAATAGTCAAGGATTGATCGATCAAGACCAAAATTGATCGATCAGGAGTGATCAATCATTGTGTCAAGATGATCGATCATGTGCCCAAAAATTGATTTTATATTTTGATGATTCTGACTTATTTTTGTTTGCTGATCAAGAACATGTAAAGACTATAAGATTGTTTTTCAACATAAATAAAAACTATATAAATCGTTCGACTTGACAAATTATGCAGAAGAGCTCCTGAGTTTTCAAAACTTATCTATAATGCATTTGAGCTTTTGGAATCGAGTCTAGAGCTTCATTAACCTTTGCTTATGAGTCTTGAGCTTGTTAGAGATAGATGCTTGAAGCTGTGTTTTTCGGAATCGTGTTTTATACTTTGATTCATCAGTATAGCCCTCTATACTCTTTTCATCATTGAGCTTCTATCTAAAAATAAAGCAAGTTACAAAAAAATACAACAAAGTCATTAGGAAAACCCAACTTACTAAAACCACGACGGCACGACCACCACCACCAACAACAAAGCCTTTTACCAATTCCCACATTAAATAGGGTCGATTACATGGGTTTTTTTGCCTCCATTCAAATTTAGCTTGGGTCATTCTCGGACTTCGATCCAAAAAACTAAGATCCCTTCGGATAGTCTCATTCCAACACATCTTGAGCTTTTCTCACCCTCTCTTAACCGGCTCAATATCCCAAACTCACATCTTCTAACTGGTGCATCAACCAACCTCATTTGCAAATGGCGTAACCATCTCAAACGATTTTCTCTCATCTTATCCTTTATTGGAGCTATACCAACTTCCTTCTAATCGCATTACTCCGAATCTGATATTTACGTGTATGAAGACATTCACCTTAGCATTTCATTTTTGCTGTTGTCATTCTCTACACATGTCTATGGTTCACATGCCAACATTCAGATCCATAGAGCATAGCATGTCTAATAATTGCTTCATAATTTTTTTTGATTTTCAAAGGATTTTTCTTATCACACAGGATAATATAGGCTCCTCTACTTTAACCAACCTGCATTTATTCTATGGATAACATCTCCTTCGATTTTCTCATCATATTGCAAAATAGATCCCAAGTATATACAAGAATCTTTTTCTTAATATCGTCACCAATCTTCACCTTGATTACTTCACCACCACTTTCATCAAATGTGCAGTCCATTACTCAATCTTAGCCCCACTTATATGATCCTTTAGTCTCTACGACATGTTTCCAAACCTCAAGCTTCTCATTTACTCCATCCCTAATCTCATCACTGAACACGATATCATCAACGAATAACATACACCAAGGTATCTCATCCTGAATGACTAGTCAGCTCGCCCATAATCAACACTAAGCCACTAACACTATGTCACTAACATTTATTCCATCTCTAGTCTCCTCAATCAATACTAACACTAATTCACTAACACAGCCTCAAAATTTGAAAAAGGAGGTGAAGTTGGCAAAGGAAGGGAAGAGATGGAGTAAGGAGGAGATACCTCCATAGGATGAGAGCTTTAGGGGGTTTGTTGATTGAGCAGAATTGTGCGAGGAGGAAGAGCAAGAGGAGAAGGTGAAAGAGAAGGTTGTGAAAAAAAAGTCTGCAATGTCAAATGTTGAGCCTCTGTTTGCCATTAGTTGGATTGGTATGGCTGCATAAGCATTGTTCTTGTTTGAATGTTATGTATGAGAGATCTGAGTCAGTACATAGCTGAGATCCATATCATGCCTTTTCTTACCTCTCGTTGTGTTGTTGTGCTTAACATAATTTTTGTATTTGATTGAATTCACCTATTTCTTTGCTTTATTAAATGGTTTTCTTCTTTTAGTTGACGATGTAGCGACAATGATGAGGAGTAGCTTGTGAAGTGGTATTATAAGAAGGCGGAAATTGATGGTGAAGTGCAGGAGTTGAATGATTATTATGAATGTGAATATGAACTCCTATGCACTTTGTATTGATTGAAATGCATCACATTTACTCGCTTTTGTGTATGAAAGAGGTTTGGATTAATTGTATGATGCATTACAAATAGCCAAGCAACACCAATTTAAAAGGTTAAAGTAGAAATACAGTAGTCAAAATTGAGTTTACTTGATTTGGTTTATGGTCAAAATTCAAATTACCAAAACCTATCTCTCTAACCCCAATAAACTTAATAAACTTCTAAAAGAACCAAGAGTGGAGATATACTGATCTTTCTGCACATGTAACCCATAAATCTGTCATGGAAATTGAACCCATAAGCTAACACCTATGTCATGCTAAATAGAAAAAGCTCACAACATGGATTATCCCAGTCATGGCCTCAAATTTCAGCAAAATTCGGTCGAATTTCTGTCGAATATCGATATCCAGTCGACCGAAATATGGGGGTCCTAGTACAAAAATGATCGAAATGATCGAAATTTCGATCGAAATTTGACCGAAGTTCCATCGAAATTCTGTTTTGGTCGTCACCGAAATGGTGACCGAAACCAACATTTAAAGCCTTGATCCCAGTTTCAACTCGTAAAATTTACCTAAAAGTAAAGGCATATAACCCATTTTCACAAAAGTTAATACATGGAAGCAAGGTTTTAAGAGACACGCCTTGAGATGCCAAGGCATAAGCCTCGAGACAGTTTTCCATGAAAACTGCCGCGGGGCTATGACCTCATTCATGATATCTGAGGTGTAAGCCTCACAAACCTGGTGCGGTACCAAGGCGCCCAAGGCCGTGTGGTACTTCCGAGGCACCACTTCGGTTTATTGCTCATTTTTTTGACAAATAAATAATAAACTAGGTAAAGATATAATTTTACATTTTTTTATATAAAGTAGATGTTGGTTACAAACATATCAGTAATAATGACAACATATATTATATTATTAGTCACATCTCTAGCATTATATTTAATATATTGAATCAAACCTATATGTCAAGTAGTAATCATATATGTTAGTACATTTCCTCAAATATGTGTGTTAGTGTGTGTATGTTAAACTCACAAGATATATTAAGTGTCATTATATGCTATTCCGGAATCATATCATTTTACAATATGAATATTAAAGTATTATATATGGTTAATATGGTATATTGTAGTATTCAAAATGCTTAGAATGGCATCATTGCACTTTCTCATCTGATACAGGAGGTCTAGGGCTTCTTATAAGATGTGGGACTAAACTCCTAGATGCGGTAAATGGATCTTGGAAGGATCTATTTACCCATCTTATATGATAGATGACACATCCTCTAACACCCCCTGGCCCCCTCAAGCTGGAGCATGCAATGTTCAGCTTGGACAAATAGAAAGAAATCTCTCATACTCATAATACAAGACACTACAGACAATATCAACTCAACGCGCACAACTGTCAGCTGCAGTAGAGGACATTGCTTCTCATACCGTGCAGGTGAGGAGGAACACTAAGTCGGAGTGTGAGTCAAACTGGGTATGCTCTGAACTGCACCTGTCAGAGTCACTGAAACTGGATGAGTCTCCACCTGGAGAACTCTGGCTCGCCACATGTAGAAGACTAGATCGTGTGGATAGCTGCTCCATCTCTGAAAGATCGAACTGGAAAAGCCCTTGAAAACATCCTCGTTGGAGTCCACGGTCGCTGGAGAATGGAGTCTGAAAAATCTCCTCGTCGGAGAACTAGGTCTCTCCCATACTGGTTCAGAGAATGGGATCTCTACTCTGGAGTCCCTATGAAACCGCATGAAAACCCTAGCCCACATGGCATAGGGAATGTGATCTCTACTCTGGAGTCCTTAGGGAACCCATGAAAACTCTGAGCCGACCAGAAAAGATGAGGACCACATAAATGATGGCACACATGTGCACGTCGAACTGCGGACTCAGAAAACATCTGATCGTCGAGTTTAAAACCTGAACAACCGTAGAGTTTGGAAAAATCTGGCTAGCATGGAGTCTGGAGAATCTGAAAATGCGACATGTAGAACTCTACACTATACTCCCCCTTTCTCCCATACTTGTCGGAACACAGTGACGTCGACAAAGTTGGGAGAAGACATGAAGATGGGAAGGATAAAAAACCAATAACCCGATCACATTTTTTTTGTCTTTTCAAATCATTCATTTTTTTATTTTTTTTTCAACTTTTTTCGTATGTTTTTTTGTACGATCCCCTTTTTTTACGGCTATTTCTTCCTCTTTTTTTGATAGTTGTCTCATTTTTTTTAAATGGCCCGTTCATTTTCTTTTCTTTTTTTCGGCCTCTCTCTTGTTTTTTTTAAAATTTTTGTTTTGACCCATTTAAGCCCTTACAATCGTATCAGAAAAAAATCAATTTTTTTATAACGCTTCGACCCAACTGGGCCACCCTTATTTAGGTTCTCCAGATGAGAACCCCCATCTCGAATGACTGCCGCCCCGATGGGGCTCTTGCTCTAGAGAGATCCGCCGCCCCAATAGGGGGTCTCTTCTTGCCGCCGTTGCCTGTAAGATGAGGGAGGAGCGTCTCTGCTGGAGTATGAAGAGAGGAGGAGGGATCAATCGTCGCCGCGGGCTGCAACTGGCAATCTCACAAGCACCTGGGGGAAAGGACGGCACTGCTGCTTGCAGGAGATGAGGGAGAGGCGACCCAGAGGGAGCGATCGCCTGCTGCCGCCGCCTGGACTTGAGGATGGAGAGGAGTAGGGCACACGTGAGTAGGAGTTGCCCGAAGGTTGCTGGGGCGACGCGATCGTCTAGAGCCAAGGGGCACAGACTGCAATGGGGAGTAGGTCTCGCGCCGCCTGCACGAGATCAGGGCTGCAACTTGCAGCCACGCGGTTGTGCTCCGTTGCTTGGAGCCGTGCGGCGGGGCTCCGCCTCCTTTGGGAATCACTGGAGGATGCTCCGCCTGGAGATATTAGTGCCTCCTTGATGGGGGTGGCCCTGTTCTGGTGCGCCGCCCCCGAAAGATCGTTGAAGGATGTTGGGACTTGCGGCTTGAAGGAAGATTACAGCCGCCTTGAAGATGCTACACGACCGCGACCTGAACTGGGAAGAGGTGGAGATCTTCGGAGCATCGAAAATGAACCAGAGTTCCATGAATCCAGACAACACACAGAACATCAGATCTAGGGTTTTAGAAACCCTAGAATTTCTGGAACTTCATGAGAACATAAAAAAACTTTGAACCACGCACGAACATGAGAAATTTTGAATAATAATCTTCAAGAACAAACATGATTGAACATATCTCATAATCAACTCTCGAACAAGACATAAAAATAAATCTTCAAAATTGAATCCTCGAGAATCGAACCCGCTCAGGTACCATGTTAGAAAATATAATATGAAAACATTTCAGAGAAATAAATAATAAAATATTTAGGACAACAGAATTTAACGTGGAACCATACTCCTTAAGGAGCGGGATGGAACCACGAGAGAACGCCTCAATGGGCTTTGCACTTTCTCATCTGATACAGAAGGTCCGGGGCTTCTTATATAGCCTCCGCAGAGCCTCCAAGTCCCACCACTGGTAGATGTGTGATTAAACTCCTGGATGTGGATGTGGTAAATGGATCTGGGAAGGATCCATTTACCCATCTTACATGATAGATAACACGTCCTCTAACATGTACGCCTCTGCTTTCGTAAAGCAATAGGCACGTCAAGGTCCTCTGCCTCCTTAGTGACTGAGGCAGGCGTTCTGTAGCCACCTGTTCATCCTGTGGTAAATGCAAATCACTAGTGCCATCAGTAGAAATCAAATGCTCAGAACATACATGTGACATGCTGGATGATGGAGGAGGCCTACGAGCACAAAGTCAGTGATTGTAGACCAATGGGAAAAAGATGGAAGTGACTGGTGGAGATGGTGGAGGAGGAGGTGGTGGTGATGATGGTAAAGGTGGTGGAGATGAAGGGATAGATGGAACTGGGGATGGAGTGAGAGGCGTAGTAGTCGTATGCGTGGTAGAAGAAACCAGAGGTAGAGGCATATATATCTCTTCTCCAGAATTCGAAGAAGACAACCTATCACTTGTAGGAGAGAAAAATACAATAGACTCAAAGAAAGTGACATCAAACTAACATAATATTTTCGTCGAACATAATCAAAACAACGGTACCCCTTTCGAGTTCTGTAATACCTCACAAAGACACACTTGACAGCTCTTGGAGAGAGCTTGTCATGGACAAGAGGCATGCGATGAACAAAGGCAATAGATCCAAATGGAGAAAAGATCCTTCTCGGAAACACAATCAAGAATGAAATCTTTTCTCGGACACAGACGAGGGCATACGATTCACCAGGTAGTAAGCAATTAGATCCACATCTCCCTAATAGGAATGAGGAGCACATGAAGTTTGATGTACAAAACAAAGGGCCCTGAAGAACTGTGAGAGTTGTAGGTTACAGATTTCTAATGCATCGTTAGAATGGATATATTTGCAGAAAAAATGTTCTTTATTTCATTAATAAAGGACTGAATGGCAGGATCAACATCAGACTTGTTTTTAAGCATAAATACCCAAGACAACCTGGAAAATTTTATCAACAGCAACGAGATAAAATATGTGTCCCTAATGGTTTTGGACACGACTTGAACCCCAAATGTCAAGATGAATTAACTCAAAAATACTACGACTATTATGACTATGAAATGTAGACAAGTGGTGCTTCCCAAGCTGGCAATCCTCATACTGAATGGTAGAGCGAGGAGAAATATGAGGAAGCACATGGCACATCATCTGCAAAGGAAGGTGACCAAACCGGAGGTGCCACACATAAGGAGAGACTAATCCAATGCGAATAGACGAAGCCAACATACGGGGACTGGACCACTATATAGAGACCTCCTTGCTCACGGCCAGATCCAATCACCTTGACCTTGCTCGTAAGAATGTCCTGAAACACAAGAGAAGACGGATCAAATATGACACGACAATGTAAATCTTTGGTGATTTGACTAATAGGCAGTAATTTCATAGAAAAATCGGGAGCATGAAAAACATTATGTTGACACATAACCAAAGTCAACTGCACCTCCCCCTATCCAATGATGGGAGAATGGGTTCAATCTGCTATAACTACCGATCTGCCTAGCTGAATCGATCTGTTTGCACTAAACTGCCCTCTATCACCACATAGGTGGTGTGAAGTTCCTGAATCCATGATCCATTCTGACAAATCTGCTCTGTAACATCTAATAAAAGCATATGTAGTACCTGATGTGGTGGCATATGCTGACATGGCTACCTCTGAAGATCCTGATGAAGCAGAAGATGACCTAGGTGTATGCATGATCTCTCTCAGTCTTACCACCAACTCATCGAACTTTTGATCAGATGTCGGACGAGGAGCACCAGATGGCTGATTCGCAACACGAATTGAAACAGGTTAATCATGCTTAGAGTAGCATATATCCTTAGAATGATCTGGTCTGTGGCGGTAGGTTCACAACTGACGGGGTCGACTACTCCCTCCCATACCATAGGTACTATGCCCTCTACTACGAGATGCGCCGCCATGTGCTATAGAAAGCCTACTCAATCTGAGGTATGCCTTCTCCATTAGAGGTATAGTGGCATCCGTAAGAATCAATGACCCAACTGCATCATACTAAAGATCAAGGGCTACTAGAAAAACTTCGATCATCACCGAATCTCTGTAAGCCTTGAGCTGTTCTGACAAAGAAGTCCAAGGAATGAAACCACAGAGCTTCTCAAACATACCTCTGAGAGAAGTGTAAAGGATATGAAGAGGACACCCTTTCTGCTTTGATGTGAAGATATCATGTTGGCTTTTGTACCTGGGCGACTTATGGCAGATGGTCTGGTGGTAGCTTTTGAGATTGCTACGGATTGGAAACAATGCAAAGTTAAGGGTATTTTATGGAAGGTGGACTTTGCAAAGGCTTATGATTGCATCAATTGGCGTTCTCTATGGGTATCCTCGGAGAAGAGGGGTTTCCCGATGCAGTGGATTGGTTGGATCAAGCGGTGTGTTACGTCTTCTCATGCGATTCTCGTCAATGGAGGACCGGAAGGGGGATTTTTTCAGCCGTAGATGGGGATAAGGCAGGGCAGTTCGTTAGCACCACTTCTGTTCATCGTTGTATCGGATGCGCTGGCAGTTATGATGAGATTGGCCATGAGAACTGGTTGGTGTGGAGGATACGAGTGTGATGAGATTGCTATTCCGCTTTTGCAGTATGCAAACAATACTATTGTGTTCTTGGGGATGGAGCGAGAGAAGATTCGACGGGCATCTGACATCATGAACATTTTTGGATACCTTTCTGGGCTACATATCAGCAGGGAAAAATCCGTGATGGTTCCTTTCGGCTTGGATGAACGTGAGACAGAGGAGGCAACGACATGTTTGGACTATCCCACGTCGGGCCTTCCAATCACGTATTTGGGTCTTCCTTTGGTGGCCGGGAAGCCAAAGAATCGAGACTGAAGGCTTTTGCTGGACAGACTTGAGGGTAGGATGGTAGGGTGGAAGGCGACGATGCTCTCGGAGGGGGGGAAGATGGTGTTGTTGAAGCATGTCTTGTCAGCCATACCCTTTTTTTTTGTTCCACGAGGCAAATGCTTATTGGAGTCCGTTCGCATATTGAGGCATTCATGAGGAGGTTCTTCTAGACAGATGGGAGGCAGAGCAGGCCGGATATTGCTGGGGAGTAAAGGCCGGTTCTAGGGAGTGTGCCTCGTTCTGTTTCTAGACGGATGACTAGACGGGCGAGGGGGTTCTTTGTGAGCGGTTCCCGCGCTTATGCCGATTTGCGACTAATAGAACAACTTCGGTACAAGAGACATGGATCAGTGGATCTTGGGCCCCCACGTTCGTCTCTGAGTTGTCGGACTAGAGGGTGGATGAGTTTATGGCTCTACAGGCGCTTCTGGCCGAAAGTGAGGGTCCTTCGACAGGGCATGATCTTTTTGCTTGGGTAAATGATAGATTTTCTGTGAAAAAGGCTTACCGAATTTTGGTAAGGGATGAGGACGAAGTGGAATCGAACATGATGACGGATTTAAGGTTGGTTTGGAGAAGCAGGGTGCTAAATCGGATAAAGATTTTCCTTTGGTTGCTTCATCAGAATCGGATACTCTCACAAGTTCGCCGGTGCCAGTTGCTTGATCTGGCTAGTGAGGTTTGCTCTAGATGTGGTTTGGTGGCAGAGGACGTTGACCACTTATTCTTCGCGTGTCCGTTTTCTGCTCGGGTTTGGAGCATGCCCAGTATATCGTGGTGTGCCTGTAATGATGGTGCAAATTTTTGGAGGAGCATCCGTTTGATATGCGGTTTTGGCCATGAGGATAATGCACAGCCTTTTGCAACTTTATGGGTGATTTGGTATGCGAGGAACAAAGTCATTTTTGAGGGGCAATCTTATTATACTGAAAATATACTAGAGCATAGCAAATCGTTGTGTTCTTTGTGGCGTTTGTATATCCATGTAATTTCTTTACTTTTAATATAATGAAATATTCTTAGCATTGAGTCCAAATTTCTGGGACTTCATCCATTTCACTTCTCGAAAAAAAAATCATGTTGTAGCTGCAGTATCTTCGACTCATTCTTCGTCTGCGAGTAAGTAGCATCGAGAATATCCCACATTGCCTTTGCGGTAGGATGACTCATAATATCGTTGGCTATCTCCACGGACATCATCCCAGACGGCCAGGCATGCACATATGCGTCACCTACCTCCCACGAGGCATTAATCCCAGTCTTGTCGATTGGTTCTTCCTACGTCAGAATGTGCTTTTTACCGTTGCACTGCATTAGGCTCTTGAATTGCATAGCGTATAACTCATAATTAGTCCCATTCATCTTGACAATTGGCGCTGGACCTTTGAAGGCACCCTAGGACGGGACTTCGACCTTGGAGTCGACCCTGTTGTCTGACATGATGACGACTGCTACGAAGACTGGGGCTCTAGACAAGGATGAACACGTCTGCACAAACATAGAGGAAGATGGTTATGGGTGTAGACTCGTACCACAACCTCTTCCATCCGATAGAGGCTTCTCCGGGTAGATAGGGTGGTTTAGATGATCAAAGTTAGCATAGAAACCTAAAAAATTAGACTGAACAGTGAATCAAATGGCTCTTGGTAGTGATTCCTAAGCATCAACAGACGACGATGGTATCCTATTAAGCACGACAAGAGTTGGCGATAACCTCTAGGACTATGGGCGGCAATAGAGATTAGAGACCCCTTTGGACGACAGAGAGTCATCACTAAACAAAAAGGTGGGTGCAGCTTCAGCAACAAGTGGCTGCTTCGGCTGCTGCTACACGTGTTGGTGGCGGCAACAGGGGGGCTGCTGTTGCTGCTGCTTGGCAGCGGTAGCTGCGACGACGACAGCCTGCAGCCACTGCGTCCGAGAGGGGAGATGTCCCCTAGGGCTTAGGTGGGGAAGGGGCGGCGAGGGCACATGCTCTGGTCTAGGATCATCGCTCCGAGGCCACGTGGAAAGGAAAAAGATTCAATTGTGTTCCATTGAGATCCTAGGGCTCTCTTATATAGGGGAAAAACCCTAAGAAAAAATTACATAAAGTAAACAGAACGATAAGTAAATATAAATAAAGAACAAACAAAAATATCTATCTCAACAGAAATCATGTTCCCCAATGGTGTCACTAAGCTGGTTGGTCAGCACCTTGGCCCCTCTGAGGTAGTTAGCACTAGAGAGCCAGTGACATGCAAGGTTTTAAAAAACGTGAGGCGGATCGAGGCGGTTTCCTGTAAATGAGGCGAGGCGTAAGCCTCGAGGCGTTCGAGGCGTAAGCCTCAGTTTTTGAGTTAAAAACTATACAAATCTAGAACTATGTAGAAAAATGTTAGAAATAAGAATGCTTTAAAGTCCCTAGCATGAAAGTTACTATATTTCCATGCAATATCCGACCTATCACGCCCACCATCATGTCCTTTTTTCATTTTTGGAGTCATTTCTGAAATAGGAAAGTGGCATAGCAAAGACTTGTAAAGCAAAAAAATATTTATAAACAAAGCAAATAAATAAAGTAAAGTAAAAATCCTCTAGTAAGGCTTGTATAAACATGTATAAAATTTAAAGTTTTGACCACAAGCTGATTTTGCTCTTCAATTCCATTTATGTGCTAATTTTGCTCCCTGTAGTAAGTTAATCCAGTTTTATTCGCAGTTTGGTGATGACAATTGCATTATATCAACTTAGTTGACTACAATACAAACAAAAATTAGCAGATTTTGAGACTTTAAGCTATTGTCTACTCTTTTTTCATAGACAGGGGACATATTCTCGAGTTTCAAACCTCCGTCATCGAGATTTAGGGTTTTCAGATATGCCTCAAGGCTTTTAGATGAGGCGTACGCCTCACAAGCGCCTCACCGCCTCGACATCGCCTCAACGCCTCGACACCGCCTCAATGCCTCGAGGCGCAAGTTGCCAAATTAACATACGCCTCATGCGCCTCGAGGCGGTTTTTGCTGAAAAAAGCCTCGAGGCGTACGCCTCAGCGCCTCGAGGCGCGTTTTTTAAAACCTTGGTGACATGTAATCCTCAACCATACAATTCTTAGCTATGTCCATTAATATCTGATCATGGAACATATACGATAGAGTCTCATGACATTTTGACAGCAATGTTCCATTTGACAATTTCATTTTTGAAAGGAGTTCCATCTAGTTGATTACGTTGTTTGGAAAAGAAGAGTATAAAGCTAAGCGAGTTATAGTTATAATAGTTTTTAAAAATTCACAGTTTTCTAATCAAAGTTGGTTAATAAACTTTGATTAAGCAAGCTGGTAATTCTTTTCGTGCTTTAATATGATGGAAAATCTTTGCCCTGCCATAGTGCTGATTGGTTCAATTGCATTGTACTATTCACACTTGCGGAAAATAACAACTTATAAATAATTTGTTACTCTGTCGTTAGTCGATTTGCATTTAATGCCTTCTACGGTTTAATAGTGCTCAATATATTCCTTGTAGAGGTTGTATTCAGTGGTTCATTTCTTCACTGAATCACCCAAGGAGAAATCAGTGTTTAAACTGTTTTTTTCTTTGTTATGGATGTGGTTATTGCCTTCGTGCGAAATCGGTTGGATTATCCCATCTTTACACAAAGGCAATAACCACATCTATAACATATTAATACATAATTGCAATCCCTTACGATAATGGAGTTATAATAGTGTCCTGAAGTGACATGATCGTTCTACTAATATTGTTACTGGGTTTACTTCACTTCTGGGAAGAGACAGTATATTGCTGCCTATACCATTTCCGCCACCATATGTGCTTTTATTGCAGAGAAAACCGAATTGCAATACCTCGTTCATTTATGACCAAGCACTATGCAAACGAAACTTTAATGAAATACAATTTCCAACTGCTTGGATATGAATTAACTTCATGAAAGAGGAGAAACTTCAATAGCCATGGTCGACCCTTTGAGCACATAACTGAATTTGTTTGAGATACCGTTGCATGTTCAATATCATTTCTCTTCACATGGCATTTTAGTAACATTTGTGATTACTATATTGACCCTGAGGTAACATTTTGTGCACAGTCCATTCTTTCTGATCTAATTTTATGACTGCAGTTTCTCAAATTTTCACTTGAATGGCTATGATAGATGAGCCACTATATCCCATAGCAATTTTAATAGACGAGCTTAAAAATGAAGATATCCAGCTGCGATTGAACTCCATCAGAAGGCTTTCAACTATAGCAAGAGCACTTGGTGAAGAAAGAACTAGAAGAGAGTTGATACCTTTCCTCAGTGAGAATAATGACGATGATGATGAGGTGCTTCTTGCAATGGCTGAGGAATTAGGTGTTTTTATACCATATGTTGGGGGTGTGGATTATGCTCATGTACTGCTTCCTCCACTTGAAACCCTGTGCACTGTGGAGGAAACTTGTGTGCGTGAGAAAGCTGTGGAATCTTTATGTCGCATTGGGGCCCAGATGAAGGAGACTGATCTAGTGGACTGGTTCATACCTCTTGTCAAGGTATAAAGGTTCATTACTTGTTTTGTGCCATATGACATGTAGGGCATTAGTGACGCAGTCTCTAATCTCTTCATCATATTTCCCGCTTTTACATACATGAGTTTATGCTTGCATATACATATATCTACGTGCATGCACATACAAAGAGAAAAAAACCCCTGAAATGTTTATATAAGGTTTGGAAACCCAATAGCAATGTTGATATTATCTTGGTTTGACCTTGTCTTCAGAGGTTATCTGCTGGTGAGTGGTTCACTGCTAGAGTTTCTTCTTGTGGGCTGTTTCATATTGTCTACCCAAGTGCGACAGAGTTACTTAAAACCGAACTGAGGGCTACATATAACCAATTATGCCAAGATGACATGCCAATGGTGAGAAGATCAGCAGCAACAAACTTGGGCAAATTTGCTGCTACAGTTGAATCAAACCATCTAAAAACAGATATCATGTCTATTTTTGAGTATCTAACCCAGGATGGTATGTCATTTTTTGAATCTTTTATTTAAATATTTTTGTACCTTGTTGAATCGAAAACTAGCTCTATGCATTTTCTTGTTCTATGCTGAACAATCCTTGACACAATTTTGATGCTGGATTTTCTTTGCATTTTTTAAGACTTGCAAGCTTTACAAAATATATATTTCTACAAAATTTATAGATTAATTGCATAGAAAATGCCGCTTTGATGTTTTCTAAAAAAGTTATCTTAAATCTTTTCTAATAGAAATTTAAGAGAATGAAGAAGTTTGTGATACTGCTTTAGTTGATTGAGGATGTATTGGAGAGTTATGCATGCAAACCTTATTGATGCAACAACAACAACAAACAACAACAAAGCCTTTTCCCACAATTAAGTAGGGTCGGCTACATGGATTCTTCGCCTCCATTCAGATCTATCTTAGGTCAATCCGGAGCTTATACCCACAAAACAAAGACCCCTTCGTATGGTCTTTTCCAACACTTCTTGGGCCGTCCCCGCCCTCTCTTAGCCGGCTCAACATCCCAACACTCGCATCTCCTAACTGGTGCATCAACTGATCTTCTTTGCAAATGATCAAACCATCTTAAGCGGTTTTCTCGCATCTTATCCTCGATCGGAGCAACACCAACTTTCTTTCTGATTGCATCGTTCCGAATCCGATCTTTACGTGTGTGTCCACACATCCACCTTAGCATTTTCATTTCTGCTACCACCATTCTCTGCACATGTCTATGATTCACAATCCAACGTTCAGATCCATAGAGCATAACAGGTCTCACGACTGCTTTGTAAAACTTTCCTTTAATTTTTAAAGGAATTTTCTTATCACAGAGAACAAAAGAGGCTCCTCTCCACTTTAGCCAGCCTGTATTTATTATGTTAGTAACATCTCCATCAATTTTCCCATCATGTTGCAAAATAGATCCCAGATATCTAAAAGAATATCTCTTTTGAATGTTATCATCGCCAATCTTCACCTCGATTCCTTCACCATTGCTTCCATCAAAGGTGCACTCCATATATTCTGTCTTAACCCTACTTATACGAAATCCTTTACTCTCCAACACGTGCCTCCAGACCTCAAGCTTCTCATTTACTCCATCTCTAGTCTCGTCAATCAACACAATATCATCAACAAATAACATACACCAAGGTAACTCATCCTGAATATGACTTGTCAACTCGTCCATAATCAAAGTAAAAAGAAATGGACTCAAAGTTGAACCTTGATGTAAACCAATGATGATGTCAAAATAGCCAGTCTTCCCAGACGGGGTCCTTACACAAGATAAAGCCCTATCATACATGTCCTTTATGAGGTTAATTTATAGGACATGCACTTCTCTCTTCTCCAAAACTCTCCACAATATCTCTCATGGGACAGAATCATAAGCCTTCTCCAAATCAATAAAGTTCATATGGAGGTTCTTCCTTTTAGCTCTATAAATCTCTATTGTTCTCCTCAGCAGATGGATGGCTTCAATAGTTGGGCGACCTGGCATGAATCCGAATTGATTTACTTTTACGTTGGTAACTTGCCTCAACCTTCTTTCGATCACACGTTCCCAAATTTTCATAATATGACTCATCAGCTTGATACCTCCGTAATTTGAACAATTTTGAATGTCTCCTTTGTTCTTATAAAGAGGCACCATGATACTCCTCCAATCTTCAGGCATTTTCTTGCTTCGCCAAATAACATTAAATAGATTCGTAAGCCAAGTCAAACAACGCTCACCTAAAACTTTCCAAACTTCTACAGGGATGTCATCTGGTCCTACACCTTTCCTAGGTCTCATAACCTTGAAAGCCTCACTTCCTTTCTTTGTATCCGTCTATAGCTTGCACGATTCAAGTAACTTTCACTACTTGCTAGATCACCCAAAGTGATCTCTCTATTTCCTTCCCCAATGAAAAGTTTATGGAAGTACTGCTCCCATCTAGTCTCTATATCATTCTGAGTAACAAGCATGTGACCTTCCTCGTCCTTAATGCATCTCACCTGAGAAAGGTCTTTGGTCTTTCTTTCTCTTGCTTTGGCCAACTTGAATATATCCTTCTGGCCCTCCTTAGAGTCGAGATTTTTATACAAAAATTCATAAGCTTTTGACTTAGCTTCGCTCACAGCCTTCTTTGCTTCCTACTTTGCTATTTTGTAGTCTGTGACAATTTTCTCTGTTCTATCCTTAGACATAGTTTTGAAGCATGCTCTTTTAATTTTTAGCTTCTCTTGCACCCCTTCACTCCACCACCAAGCCTTCTTTTGACCTGGGGCTCATCCCTTTGACTCGCCTAGCATCTCTTTGGCTACCTTTCGTATACAAGATGCTACTCGTGTGCATGCTCTTTTATTGATGCAATCATGCTATGCATTTTTTTGACGCTCATGCTATGCATTTTTATATTTTCTCTTTTCTTATTGTCTTTGTTATGTAATTTGCCCAACATGGTTTCTCCTTTCTATATAAGAGAATCACAGGGCCTCATGAATCATCAACTCAGTATTATTTTTCCACATGTTATCGGAGTGACGATGCTAGACCAGAGTTCTCGTACCTCTTGACCTAGCCCCACCCGTTACCCACCAAAACTCGTTGCCGCTGCATTGCCAACTCTAGGGAACCTCGTCGCTGCCTCCTCCTCGTGCGCATGCCCCTTCCTCTCGCTGCAACAACAACCAACATCGTCGGGAACCCTCCTCTTTCGCCGAGGGGAGCCCTCCTCTTTCGCCGATGTGGTCCTCTCTTGTTGTTGGGGCTACTTCTCTTGGCCTAGGATCCCCAATTCGTCGCCTAGGAACCCCCACGACTTCGTTATAACCGCCTAGGGACATCTTTGCATGCTGCTAGGACCCAACGATAGTCCCTCTTGCAGCCTAGGGTTCCACATATCATCTTCCTCCTCTCCTCGGCATCGTTTCAATGGCCTAACAACCTGATTTTGGCTAGAATAAGGTGATCTCAGACAAATAAATCTCTCATCCGGCCTTAGCGCAGAGCCGGAATTGAAGGGGATGATTGTAGTATGAATCTGTACCCGCAGTCAATTCCCATATGATTGTGCAGACACCTTCGGATTAGCCTACAACCATAGTTATGACCATTTCTGATGTCTCTTTCGTCGTTTCAGAAATCAAGAATGATTTTCCTCGTCCAATGCTTTCAAGGGCCCAATGCCCATCGTGAAGATGAATGCGACCAATTACGAGTTATGGTCAAATCAATTTATGATTTTGATGCGATGCACTAATAAGGAGTACATTCTGACGTAGCCAGAACTGACTGTTAAGACTGGGGCGAATGCTTCATGGAAGCAAGATGACATGTACTTGCGCGTTTGGCTCTATGGGACTCACCACGGAGATAGCTAATGATATTTGACATCAACCTACTGTCAAGGTAATATGGGATATCCTTGCTGTCACCTATGATCGGGCGAAGAATGAGACCAACATTCTCTAGTTATAGTTTGATATCTTCATGGCCATATAGAGTGGTCCTCCTCTGCACAACTTCTGTTCTTCATTTTGAGATATGTTCGAAAAAGTGCACAACTTCATGCTTGTGACCTCATCTACTGAGCAAGAGATGGCGTACATGAACGCATCGATGGTTGGAGTTTTCTGGCAGCCCTAGGATATGATTACGAGCAACAAGTACCCAGCTCCTCACTGGTGCAGTTATACCTCTGATATAGGAGGCTTATAGCTGTCTTAACGGGATCATGGTTCCCTACGCTGCCACCACAGTACCACATAGACATCCTTAATGATGGTCGCATCTCATGATAGAAGAGGTGCATCTCAATTCAGAGGTTGCGGTGTCCGCGACAAAGCAGGCGGATGTCAGTGAGGTCCATACACTTACCGTCATCGGCGTGGTCATCCGAAGGAGATCTTCTCCCTTAAGTATGGTACCCCATGTCTGCTCGACTGGCTGAGCAGGTTGTGCCTACTATCACTTCTACTCCTACTATGGATTTAAAAGTTAGATGATATTGTCTCCCATCTATGGGAGATCATAACTTCTACTTGTAGGGAGAGAATGCGATAAGTTATCTATTCCTGATGCCTTAAGGTTCTCTTACATAGATGATAAACTTATTGGGCAAATTACGTAGTGTAGACAGAAAGAAAAGAGAATACATAAACATGATAGAAGATAACCAATATCTCAGCACTCTCCCTCAAGCTGGAACGTAGATATCAATCAAGCTCAGCTTGGAACTACATATCTGGAATGATCCTCTAGCTAGAGCCTTGGTGAACACATCTGCTGTCTATTCGCCTGAGTTGATATGAGAGGTAGAAATAAAAACCTTCTAGATCATGTCTTGAGTGTAGTGACAGTCTACCTCAATATGCTTGATCCTCTCATGGAAGGCTGGGTTGTTGGCAATGAAAAGAGCGGTCTGGTTGTCGCATTGGAGGTGCATGGGAAGATGTACCTCACCCACATCATCTCTGTACTCTCTTGTGCCATAGCTATGTGTTCTGATTCTGCACTAGATTTGACAATCGCAGTCTGCTTCTTGCGCTTCCATGATACCAAGGAGCCCCCTATGAACATTGCAAAGTCAGAGATAGGCTTTCTGTCCTTGGGACATCCCACGTAATCTGCATCTGAGCAAACTGTAACAGCAATGGACGTGCCTCTGCTAAATAAAAAACCAGTGCCAAGTGAGGTCTTGAGATACCTTAAAATCATATGAACTGTACCCATATGTGCTTGTCTATGCTGCTCCATGATTTGATTCATTTGGCTCACTACAAAAGATACATTTGGCCTCGTCATGGTCACGTATAAGAGCTTCCCAACGAGCTCCCTATACATAATCTTGTCCACCTATTCAGTGTCTTCATCATACAGCTTTATGCTTGGGTCCTTAGGAGTGGTGACAAGCCTGCAGTCTGTCATGCCTGTCTCAGGGAGAAGATCCGTAATGTATTTCCTCTGCCTCATCACAAGACCTCGCTGGTTCCTGTAAAACTCCAGACTAAGGAAGTAACGTAGGTTGCCAAGGTCCTTGGTTACAAACTGCCGACCACGGAAAACCTTGGCTACTTGAATGCCATGCACATCATCCTCAGTAATAATGATATCATCAACATTGACCATTATAGCAACAACACCTCTCTGAGACCGCTGAACAAATAGTGAATGGTCTGCAGTCGATCTCAGGAACCCTTACTGCTCTATCAAGTCTGAGAGCTTCTGAATCCATGCTCTTGGACTCTGCTTAAGGCCATAGACAATCTTATGAAATCTGCACACCTTCTGACACTTCCCCTCAGGTACGAGCCCATGTAACTGCTGCATGTAGACTTCCTCCTTTAGGTCACCATAGAGAAACACATTCGTCACATAAAGCTGATATAGGGATCATTCCTGTATTACTACAACAGAGAGAAGGATCCACATTGTAGAATGTCGAGCCATTGGAGAGAAGGTATCCTGATAGTCCATACCATATGTCTGGGTGAATCCATGAGCCCCACTCCTTGCCTTATAGCGATCTATGCTGCCATCTGCTCTATGCTTCATTGTGAACGCGCATTTGCATCCCACAACACACTCCTGTAGGAGCTGTAACAATGCTCCATGTACCACGTGACGGTAACACGACTATCTCCTTCCATAACAAGTCACTCTTTGCTCTCCTTAAGACCGTCCTGGTATGTGCGTGGGATTTTTGTGGCAGATAATCCCACAATAAACTTCCTGAAATCTGTCGATAGTCGTGCCAAAGACACATCCACCAAGGGGGTATGTCGCACAGCTACATTTGCCTTTAGGTAAGGCAATAGGCCACCCCGGGTCATCATCCTTTGGTGGTCCTTGCGCTTATTATATATCTTTCTGCTCATCTTGTAAATGTTTTTGTTCACCATTCACACCACTAATGCCATTAGTTGAAACCAAATTTTTATAATTTATTTGAGACGTGCTGGATGTTGGGGAAGGCATTGGAGCATGGAGAACAAGCTGAGGTATATGTGTAGGAGGAGGTGGAAGAACAACATCATCTCCAGACTCATAGGTACTCAACCTATACCATGTATGAGTATAGTACATGATGGATTCAAAGAAAGTAACATCGGCACAGACATAATATTTTCCTTGGACATGATCAAAACACATATATCCCTTTTGGATACGATAGTACCCAACAAACATACATTTGACAGCTCTAGGAGCGAGGTTGTCACAACCTGGATGCAAAAGGTGAACAAATAACACACAATCAAAGACTCATGGCATAAGAGAGAAAAAGGTCCTCAGGAAAAGCAAGAGAGAAGGGTGTCTTTTCACCCACAATGGTAGAGGGCATCCAATTGATTAGGTAACATGTTGTCATTACAAAATCACCCGAGAATGAATGTGGAGTCCGACTCTGTATGGGAAGAGTCCTAGTGATGTCCAGAAAGTGTCCGTATTTGCGTTCAATAACATTGTTCTGCTGAGAAGTATAATGGCACGACATCTGATGGATAATGCCGCATGAGCTAAAGAATCGAGAGAGTTGAATAGTACAGAAATCTAGAGCATTATCAGAATGAATGTATTTAATACAAGCAGAGAAAATATCCTTCATTTCTATCACAAAATTCGGAATCATAGTACTGGCATCGTACTTATTCTTTAACAAAAAGACCCATGATAGTCTGGAAAAGTCATCTACAACAACCAAATAATACATGTGATGTGCCCCTTATGATCTGGGACACGATTCAGGCCCCATATATTAAAATGAAAAAGTTCAAAAGGACTCTAACTGCTACGACCTTGACGACTTGGAAAGCCAGACTGGTGATGCTTTCCATATTGACATGGTTCACACGGAAACGTGAACTTGATAGAAATGCCATGGATGAGATGACATATATTTTTCAACAGAAGATGGCCAAATCGAAGGTGCCAAGTGTAAGGAGAAATCGATCCAACGGAAAGAGAGCTAGCACCAGCATAAGGAGATCATATCAAATTGTAAAGCCCTCCATGCTCGCGACCACATCCAATCACTCGGTTCGTGAGTATATCCTGAAAACAAGGGAAACATAGCTCTCTAGGGTCCTGGGTCTTGTCTTTTGTTTTGCCAAGCAGTGCACTATGCCAGTCAAAACTCACCTCCCACAGTATAAGATCCAACGTTCCCATACCTGGCAAGCTGTCGAAGTTGAAAGCAAGCTGTTGAATCCTAGTCTCAGATTAAGCAGTAAAGGTGAGGTCCCTGTCAGGTAATGGGAGAATGTGTCCCGTCAGCATTGACCACCGATCTACCATGCTGCACATAGCTATAAGAATTAAACTGTATGTGATCTCCATATAGATCATGAGAAGTTCCAGTGTCCATGATCCATTTCGAAGGATCTGATCGAGTGCGACTAGTAAACGTGAGTAATACCTGTAGTACTGATGGAGGCAGAAGCAACAACATCTTATGGGCTAGTAGAAATACTAGAAGATATAGTAGCTGGGTGCATGATCTATCTCTGTCGAGCAACAAATCAACATGATGATCAGTAGAATCAGGGGCAGTCTGAACCCACTAACCAACATGGGCTGATAATGGAGAGCCGTGCTTGGAATAACATGTGTCCTCTGAATGACGGGACCCGAGATAATATAAACATGGTTGGTGTGGGCGCATGCCTCCTTTGTCGTGTGTGCCTCATCCTCTGAATTGAGGTAAACCACCTCTACCATGGGAAGCTGCCATAGCCGATGATGTCTGAGAAGATGCAACAGAGGGGACGCTCAATTTGCTTAGCCTGCGGTACGCCTCCTCCATACATGTGTAGTAACATCTGTGAGTAATTGAGGGAGGGATGAGTCATACTTAGGGTTATGGGATGTTAGAAAGACCCCAATCATAACAGAATCACGATAGACCTTGTGCTGCTCTAGTGAGGCTATCACTCTTAAACATATCCTAAGAGATGTGTACAAGGCATGAAGAGGACGATCAACCTGTTTGATCGTAAAAATATCACACTGGAGTTGCAAGATCTTCGACTCATTCCTTGCTTGAGCGTACGTTGTTGCAAGGATGTCCCACATTGCCTTAGCTACATGCCGACTGAAGATATCATCGGCTATTTTTACAAAAATAGTACCGGATAGTCGAACTTTTGCATAAGCATCATCGGCCTCCCATGAGACATTGGTCCCAATCTTGTCGGCCGGCTCATCCTGCGTTAGAATATGCTTCTTACCATGGCTCTACAAGAGATTCGTGAACTGCATCGGACACAAACTTTGTGCCATCCATCTTGACGCTAGGTACCCGACCCTTAAAGGCACATGTAAATGGAATATCAACTTTGTTTTCTGACATAGTGCCGATTGGTATACAACTAGGATTGTATACTAATGATAAGGTGTCTACACGGACATTAAGGGGAGTGGTTTGGGTGTATGGTCATACCGCGACCAACCCTAAGCATACACGTTTGTGGTATGGGTAGCACTAGGGTAGTGCTGGGCAGTGCCTATGTGGTGTTGGGTAGCGCTTGGGGAACCCACCGAGGCCTCGTGCAGGACCCTTAGACGAGGAAGCAGGGTCTGTGCAAGGCTCGAGGACGGAGGTTGGTGGTGGTGGTGGGTTTTAGGTATAAGCCTCGGTCTAGGATCGTTGCTGTGATACTATGTGGAGAGAAAATGTGACAAGTTATCTGTTCATGAGGCCCTCGGGTTCTCTTATATAGATGAGGAACATATTGAGCATATTATATACTGTAGACGGAAAGAAAAGAGAATACATGAAAATAATAGAATATAACCAATATCTTAACACTGTTGCCACAACTAGTATTTCTCCTTCAGGTCTTTCTGATGTTGCTGCCACTGTCATAGCCTCTTCTAACACCGCATATATAGCCTATGCTCTTACCAGTTGTCACAGGGAAGACTTTCCTCTAGGCAGATCAGTTATCATTGCAGATGTGACTCACTCTCCTATTACACGATGGGGGATGTCTTTTTGATGCAATCTATGTGTCTGCACAATATGCTTCATGCACTGGATTTTTTAATAAACTTATTGTCTATTAGTTAGATCACTAATGATTACATTGTCATGCCTTTTTGACCCCCCTCTTGTGTCTCAGGGCATACTCACGGGCATGGTGATTGGATGTTGCCTTGGGCAAGGGGGTCCTTAATCTTGCTATAGAGGAAGAGATGACTGCGATATAGTCGCGTGGTAGTTGGAGCTTGGTTACTGCTCCGACACGAGCTTCTGTGGTTGGCTGCTAATAAGTGCAATGAAGCACAATGTATTTGACAACATTGATTATTACAAGGCTAGTCTCGTGGCTCGTGGGTTCACCCAGACTTATGGGGTTGACTATCAGGATACGTTCTCTTTTGTGGCACACTATTTTAATCTTAGGATGCTTCTTTCGATTGCAGTGGTAAGGGATTGGTCTCTATCCCAACTTGATTTGAATAATGTATTTCTATATGGTGATATGCAGGAGGAACTCTACGTGCAACAATCACTTGGGTTCGCTGTTAAGGGGGAGTGTCAGAAGGTTTGCTGATTTCATATAAGGCTAAGCAAAGTCCTAGAGCATGGTTCCAGATGCTCTCGAACTTGATAGAGTAGTAGAGCTTTGAGAGATCGACTGTAGATCATTTGGGGCCTGTTTGGTTGCAGGGTTGGGCAGGGTTGGCCCAACCCTGGTTACTATTCACAAGGGTACTTCCTCCTCACAGATTACTATTCACCCACCCCAACCCAGCCCAACCCAACCCAGTCCAACCCAGCAACCAAACATGCCCTTGGTGTTTGTTCATAGGACTCAGAGAGGTATTTTTGTCATACTGGTCTATGGTGACGTTATCATTGTTAAATGAGATGATGTACATGGTATTAATGCATCGAATGAGTTCCTTGGACAACACTTTTCACCAATGACCTTTGTGATTTACGATACTTCCTAGGGCTTGAGTTCTCTAGGAACCATCGGGATCTTGTGATGACCCAAAAGAAGTATATATCTGGTCTCCTCTCAGAATTATGCATGACAGATTGCGGACTTGCCACTAGTCTCGTAGATCCCAGCACGAAGCTATATAATGATGATAGAGAGGAGGTGGACAAGAGTAGATACAAGGAGCTTGTTAGAAAGCTCCTCTATGTGATCGTTACCAGACCGGGCATCTCCTTTGCCTTGAACAAAGTTAACCGGTTTATGGAGTAGCTGAGACATGCACATATGGATATGATTCACATGATTATGAGATATCTAGTCATCTCCAAGTACTAGATTGCTCTTTAGCAGAGAGATATTCTTGCTATCATGACATGTGCAGATACTGACTATGCATGATACCCCAAGGACATGAAATTTACCTCCAGCTTTGTAGTGTTCATAGGGAGCTCTTTGGTGTCATAGAAGAGCAATAAGCAGATTGTAGTTGTCAGATCTAGTGTTTGAGTCAGAGTACAGAGCCATGGCGCAGGGGAGCATTGAGATGATGTGGGTCTGATCCATTCTGATTGATCTAGCTATTGATGTGTCTCTTCCCATGCATCTACAATGCGATAACTATGCTGCTCGTATGATTTCCAACACAACCCTGCCTTCCATGAGAGGGTCAAGCACATTTAGGTAGATTGTCACTATACATGTGACATAATTAAGAAGGGATTTATCTCTACTTCCCACACTAGCTTAGGGGAACATACAACAGATATTTTCACCAAGGCTGGTCGGAGGGTCATTTTGGAGATGCTGTTCCAAACTAAGCATGATTGACATCTATGCTCCATCTTGATGAGGAGTGTTGACAAATATATTTGTTTGTCTATTTTATGCATTTTATTTTCTTATTGTCTCTATTATTTAATTTACCCATCATGGTTTCTCTTCTCTATATAAGAGAACCTTAGGTTCTTATGAATAATAGTATTCTCTTTCCACAAAACTAACTCTAGAACTATCTTAATAACCAATTTCTACTACTTGCATTCTTATCCTTGCATATGTTTAATAAGAAACTTATACGGTTGAGCTTCTATGAGAAAGTTGTGCATGTGTTAGTCATATAGGACAACGTTCTCATGAACAGGCTTAAAGAAATATTCAATCACTCGAAGGGGAAGCTGATACTTTGCCGGTTGATAATTATAGCATGTTAAAACTGTATTTTGTAGCCTACCTTTGACAAATATTATACACTCCAAGCTGAAACCTAATTTTCTTTTTATTGTTTGTAGATCAAGATTCTGTGAGATTACTTGCTGTCGAGGGTTGTGCAGCTCTTGGGAAGCTTTTGGAACCCCAAGACTGTGTAGCACACATTCTTCCCGTTGTTGTGAATTTCTCTCAGGTACTTGCCGTTTATATGACAAGTCTTGGCATGTCCGCTATATAGGACAAGTCTCAGGTATTTGCCGTTCATAAAAAAACTATCGTGCTGAGTAGTTACACCCGGTCTGCTGTGTACAGGACAAGTCTTGGCGTGTCCGATATATGGTTGCAAATCAATTATATGAACTCTGCGAGGCAGTTGGACCTGAACCTACACGGTATGTTTTGCTTCCTTTAGTTATCGTCATTTATTGATGTAGTGATTTTGGACTGAATTCCAAAGGCTGATCATGCTTACGTTGGGAAAGGTTTGGTTTTGTTAGATTTTCAAGGCATGGAAAGTGAACAGTTACTGTATCTTAGCTGCCTGTGTATAATTGAGGAATCACGCATGCTTTACATTCTCAAATCTTCTATCAGTCTGGTTATGCTAATGAATTTTGCTAATTGCCATTTTGATCACGTGTGGTTCTAATGTGAATTTCCGAGGTGCTACCAAAATACTCATCAGGAATGTATATCCTTCACGGTGATGGTTTGATTTTAGAAGTGCATGTTTGAATATGACATGATGCTAAATTTTTGAAGAGACCGGCATGTTGCATGACATTGAAGATAACTTAATAAGGTGAATCCTGATTTTCGTTTGAGTAAAGGGTGATTTCAGATACTCTAGACCAGTTAGCAGAGCTTTATATCATGCATGTGATAAAACTTCACGAGAAACCCAAAGGAGGTAGTTTCAAAACTGAATTCACAATTTATCTTCCATTATTGAGGAAAATTCTTAGTATCACTTGGCATAGAACTTTGTCTCAGCACATACAACTGTCTTACACACATTTAACCCCGTCTCAGTACATGGTGTCATCGTCAAAGCAATGGCTAGTAATAGTGCACCATTTATACCCTTGATTATCTTTTAAGAACTTCTGCATGGGAGTGGAAGTGCTTGTGGATTGACCATCTACCATCAAAGGTTCACCTACAACAGTGGATGTCATGTGAGCATGGTTGTCGATATCGATATTATATTGGTATGTGTCTGAAAAAAGATATATTAGGGATATAATATTGGTCTAAATCTCGAAGATGGTTTAAAAAAGTGATGTTTCGTGAATTAAAATCATCTTAATTTTTCATAACATTGAGGAAAAAATGTGTTAATACTTGCTCATTACGAATTGGATTATTTATTTGTGTCGAATTTGTATCCGGATGTCTAGAGATATATTTGTGTGTGTTATATTGTTTTATTTATCTTTACTTATGTCTGAAAAAAGATATATTAGGGATATGTCAGGATATGCTGCAAATATTGGTCTAAATCTTGAAGATGGTTCAAAAAAGTGATGTTTTCGCAAATTAAAAGCATCTTAATTTTTCATAACAATGAGGAAAAAATGTGTTAATACTTGCTCATTACAAATTGGATTATTTATTTGTGTCGAATTTGTATCCGGATGTGTAGAGATATATTTGTATGTGTTATATTGTTTCTTTATTTATCTTTACTTGTGTCTGTCTTATGTAATTTACCCATAGGTCTCTCCTCCATATAAGAGAGCCTAGGGTTCACATGAATAAACAACTGTCATTCTTTTCCCAACATGGTATCAGAGCGACGGTTCTAGGTTGGAGTTCTCGTGCCCGAGAAAGCCCTAACCCTATCCTCACCCGCTGCCCTCTTCCAGGCCCCGCTGCTGCACCTTCTCATTCGGGTGTTGCCCCCCTCCCGTCGTCGGCATCGCCACCCTCTCTCCTGGGTTGCTCCACCGGTGCCGCCGCCCTCTCTTCCGAGCCGCCACCGCCGGCCCCTCCTTCTCGGGCACAGTCACTGTTGCTGCCAGTCCTTCTCGACGATGAACCTCTTCACGACCCTTCGTTCTCGCATCGAGGTCCATTCATTTTGATGGATTTGATTGCATAAGTCTGCATATGCAACCAAATCCCCATATGTCTGTGCTGGCATTTGTCTATTGGTTTACAAAACCCTAGCTTTCTTCATCTGAAAATATGTCAGAGGGAAAAGTCGATATCTCCGTCACATGCGCTTTCAGAGGTCCATCGTCGATTGTCAAGATGGACGGGATGAACTACAAGCCCTGGTCCATGCAATTCACGAACCTTATGAAGTTTACGGGTAAGAAACATATTCTTACCGAGGAAGAGCCGATTGAGAAAACTAGGGTGCCTCGTGGGAGGCAGATGATGCGTATGCCAATGTTTGGCTTTCTGGTACATTAACGATAGAGATTGTCAGTGATGTGTTACATCAGCCCACCGCCAAGGCGATGTGGGTATCCTCACAACCACTTATTCTCAGACGAGGAATGAAACAAAGATTCTGCAGCTACAACACGGTATTTTTACCATTAAGCAGAATAGACGACCCCTTCATTCTTTATATACGTCTTTGCGTGGAATGTTTGATATGCTCCACGTTTTCATGCCCCTTACGTCTACTCCAGAGCAGCAGAAGACATACAAGAATGCCACCATGGTTGGTGTATTCTTTGCAGCAATTGACATGGAGTAACTCAGCCACGGCCGGTCCTAAGCCCGGGCAAATTGAGGAGGGTTGCGTTAGGTAGCCGACAACTAGTGTAAAATAGTCGGAGATAACTTCTTAAATAGTATTTTTTTAAAAATACTATTTTGGAAGTTGCCTCGAGACAGTCGGATCTTTTCAACATGGATTTAAGCAAACATTTAGATTTCGTTGGGGCACCCCTACTTGCGACACGTTGCATCATCCGAATGCATTGAAAAATTGACAGGAGCTGCTACATCGTTACCTGGATGTAGTTCAAAATTTACAAGGGTTCTCGCATGAGGAACACATGCGCGTAAATAAACTAGTTTCGCTGCATCGCCGCCCAGATATAGTCAAAAATTTGCAAGGGTTCTCGCATGATGGATGCATGTGAGTAAAGAACTTAGTACAAAAGAGTTTGCAAAGGAAGTTACTGATAGGTAGTTGGAATATTGGTACTTTGACTGGCAAATCGATGGAGATAATAGACACGATGGAAAGAAGGAAGATTCATATACTATGTCTCCAAGAGACAAAATGGGTTGGAGAGAAAATAATGGAGATCGAGAAGACATGCTTTAAACTTTGGTATTTAGGTAAAGATAAGGGTAGAAACGGTGTTGGAGTGGTTATTCATAAGGATTTGAACGATTGTGTGGTTGAGGTGCAAAGATTAGGGGATCGAATTATTTTGCTAAAATTGGTGCTTAAAGAAAACTCAGCCATGGCCGGTCCCAAGCCCGGGTAAATGAGGAGGGTTGCGTTAGGTAGCCGACAACCAGCGTATAATAGTCGGAGACAACTTCCTAAATAATATATTTTTTAAATATTATTTAGGATGTTGTCTCATGACAGTCGGATCTTTTCAACATGGATTTAAGCAAACATACATATTTTGTTGGGGCGTTCCCTACTTGCGACGCGTTGCATCGCCCGAATGTAATGAAAAATTGGCAAGGGCCGCTACATCGCAGCTTGTATGTAGTTCAAAATTTGCAAGGGTTCTCGCATGAGGAACGCTTGCGGGTAATTAAGCTAGTTCCGCTGCATCACCGCTCGGATGCAGTCCAAAGGTTACAAGGCTTCTCGTATAATGGACGCATACGAGTAAAGAAGTTAGTCCAAAAGAGATTGCAATGGAAGTTGCGAATTGGTAGTTGGAATATTGGCACTTTCACTGGAAAATTTATGGAGATAGTGGATACGTTGGAAAGAAGGAAGATTCATATACTATATCTTCAAGAGACTAAATGGGTTGGAGAGAAAGCAAGGGAGATCGAGAAGACATGCTTTAAACTTTGGTATTCATGTAAAGATAAGGGTAGAAACGATGTTTGAGTGGTTGTTCATAAGGATTTGAAGGATTGTGTGGTTGAGGTGCAAAGATTCGGGGATCGGATTATTTTGCTAAAATTGGTGCTTGAAGAAGAAATTCTGAATATAATCTCAGTTTATGCACCGCAAATTGGTTTAGATGAAATGACTAAACCATCTTTTTGGGAGGATCTAGATAAGATTTTACAAGGAATCCCACAAAGAGAGATGATTTGCATAGGTGGAGATCTTAATGGATATGTGGGAAAAGATGCTTCAGGGTATGCTAGTGTTCATGGTGGACATGGTTTTGGGGATATAAATGAAGAGGGAAAAGTCATCCTAGATTTTGTAACGGCATATGATCTTTTCATAGCAAACACTCTCTTCAAGAAGAGGGAGGAGCATTTAATTACTTATAAGAGTGGGCCAACGAGAACACAAATAGATTACTTTGCGTTGAGGAGAAGAGATCGGTTGTGTTGTAAAGACTGCAAAGTAATACCAGGAGAGAGTTTGACAACCCAACATCGCTTGTTAGTCTTGGATGTAAAAATAAAAGGGCTGGTAAAGAAAAGGAGGGTTCCTAAGATCACTAGAACTAGATGGTGGAATCTTCCACTGAAGCAATCGAGCTTCAGGGAGAAGGTTTTAAAAGATTTATCTTGGGATTGTAGTGGAAGTGCAAACGAGATGTGGGAGGCAGTAGCATCTTGTATCCTAAAGGTAGCCAAAGAGATGCTAGGCGAGTCAAAGGGAGGAGCCCCAAGTCAAAGGAGGCTTGGTGGTGGAGTGAAGGGGTGCAAGAGAAGCTAAAAATTAAAAGAGCATGCTTTAAAGCTATGTCTAAGGATAGAACAGAGGAATCTGTCACAAACTTCAAAATAACAAAGAAGGAAGCAAAGAAGGCTGTAAGCGAAGCTAAGTCGAAAGCTTATGAAGTTTTGTATAAAAATCTCGACTCTAAGGAGGGCCAGAAGGATATATTCAGGTTGGCCAAAGCAAGAGAAAGAAAGACTAAAGACCTTTCTCAAGTGAGATGCATTAAGGACGAAGGTCACATGCTTGTTACTCAGAAGGATATAGAGACTAGATGGGAGCAGTACTTCCATAAACTTTTTATTGGGGAAGGAAATAGAGAGATCACTTTGGGTGATCTAGCTAGTAGTGAAAGTTACTTGAATCGTGTAAGCTATAGATGGATTCAAAGAAAGGAAGTAGAGGAGGCTTTGAAGGTTTTGAGACCTGGGAAAGGTGTAGGACCGGATGACGTCCCTGTAGAAGTATGGAAAGTTTTACGTGAGCGCGGTTTGACTTGGCTTACGAATCTATTCAATGTTATTTGGCGAAGCAAAAAAATGCCTGAAGATTGGAGGAGGAGTATCATGGTGCCTCTTTATAAAAATAAAGGAGACATTCAAAATTGTTCAAATTATAGATGTATCAAGCTGATGAGTCACACTATGAAAATTTGGGTGCGTGTAATCGAGAGAAGGTTGAGGCAAGTTTCCAATGTCAAAGAAAACCAATTCGGATTCATGCCAGGTCGCTCAACTATTGAAGCCATCCATTTGCTGAGGAGAACAATGGAGATTTATAGAGCTAAAAGGAAGAACCTCCATATGTTCTTTATTGATTTGGAGAAGGCTTATGATTCTGTCCCACGAGAGACATTGTGGAGAGTTTTGGAGAAGAGACAAGTGCCTGTCCTATACATTAACCTCATAAAGGACATGTATGATAGGGCTTTATCTTGTGTAAGGACACCGTCTGTGAAGACTGACTATTTTGACATCAACATTGGTTTACATGAAGGTTCAACTTTGAGTCCATTTCTTTTTACTTTGATTATGGACGAGTTGACAAGTCACATTCAGGATGAGTTACCTTGGTGTATATTATTTGCTGATGATATTGTGTTGATTGACGAGACTAGAGATGGAGTGAATGAGAAGCTCGAGGTCTGGAGACATGAGTTGGAGAGTAAAGGATTTCGTATAAGTAGGGCTAAGACATAATATATGGAGTGCACCTTTGATGGAAGCAATGGTGAAGGAATTGAGGTGAAGATTGGTGATGATAATATTCGGAAGAGAGATTCTTTTAGATATCTGGGATCTATTTTGCAACATGATGGGGAAATTGATGGAGATGTTACTAATAGAATAAATGCAGGCTGGCTAAAGTGGAGAGGAGCCTCTGCTGTTCTCTGTGATAAGAAAATTCCTTTAAAAATTAAAGGAAAGTTTTACAAAGCAGCCATGAGACCTGCTATGCTCTATGGATCTGAATGTTAATCTGTGAACCATAGACATGTGCAGCGAATGGGTGTAGCAGAAATGAAAATGCTGAGGTGGATGTGTGGACACACACGTAAAGATCGGATTCGGAATGATGCAATCAGAAAGAAAGTTGGTGTTGCTCCGATCGAGGATAAGGTGAGAGAAAATCACTTAAGATGGTTTGGTCATTTGCAAAGAAGATCAGCTGATGCACCAGTTAGGAGATGCGAGTGTTGGGATGTTGAGCCGGCTAAGAAAGGGCGGGGACGACCCAAGAAGTGTTGGAAAGAGACCATACGAAGGGATCTTTGTTTTGTGGATATAAGCCCGGGATTGACCCAAGATAGATCTGAATGGAGGCGAAGAATCCATGTAGCTGACCCTACTTACTTGTGGGAAAAGGTTTTTTGTTGTTGTTGTGGTGCTTAAAGAAGAAATCCTAAATATCATATTAGTTTATGCACCACAAATTAGTTTAGATGAAAGGATTAAACAAGCTTTTGGGATGATTTGGATAAGATTATGCAAGGAATCCCACAAAGAGATGATTTCCCTGGGTGGAGATCTAAATGGACATGTGGGAAAGGATGCTTCAGGGTATGCTAGTGTTCATGGAGGCCATGGCTTCGGGGATAGAAATGAAGAGGGAAGGTCATTCTGGATTTTTTAACGACTTATGATCTTTTCATAGCAAACACTCTCTTCAAGAAGAGGAGGAGCATTTAATTACTTATAAGAGTGGCCCGACTAGAACACATATAGATTACTTTGAGTTGAGGATAAGAGATCGATTGTGTTACGAAGACTGCAAAGTAATCCCAGGAGAGAATTTGACAAACCAACATCGTTTATTAATCATGAATGTGCAAATAAAAGGGCTGTTAAAGAAAAGGAGGGTTTCCAAGATCACTAGAACTAGATGGTGGAAGCTTCAACTTAAGCAATCAAGCTTTAGGGAGAATGTTTTAAAAGATTTATCTTGGGATTGTAGCGGAAGTGCAAACGAGATGTGGGAGACGGTAGCATCTTGTATCCGAAGGGTAGCCACAATGATGCTAGGCGAGTCAAAGGGAGGATCTTCAGGCCAAAAGGAGGCTTGGTGGTGGAGTGGATGGGTGCCAATGTTGTAAAAGTCGCCCGACTGGCCCGACTAGTAGGTCAGACTAGTATAATCATTGGGGTGGCCGACCGAGTACTGACTAATTCCAACTAGGACCACTAGTCGGCTAGTTTTTGCTTGAAGATACCATATTTTTTGCTTTTTTAAAAGCAAACTTATTCTAACGTGCTTAATATTTTATTTAAATTCAAATAATTCTTTTATTTCATTATGATAGTATAAAAAATATACAAACCTATCTAAATATATAAGGATATATGTATAAAAATGATTTATATATATTTAAAAATGCAAAACCTATTAAAGCCCGACTATCCGATTAATCACCCGATTGCCGATTAATCTTTAGTCAGTGACTCGATCGACCGAGTACAGACTACTGACTTTTGTAACCTTGATGGGTGCAATAGAAGCTCAAAATTAAAAGAGCATGCTTTAAAGCTATGTCTAAGAATAGAACATTGGAAACTGTCACAAACTATATAATAGCGAAGAATGAAGCAAAGAAGGCTGTAAGCGAAGCTAAGTTAAAAGCTTATGAAGTTTTATATAAAAATCTCGACTCTAAGGAGGGCCAGAAGGATATATTCAGGTTGGCCAAAGCAAGAGAAAGAAAGACCAAAGACCTTCCTCGAGTGAGATGCATTGAGGATGAGGAAGGTCAAATGCCTGTTACTCAGAATGATATAAAGGCTAGATGGAAGGAGTATTTCCATAAGCTTTTCATTGGGGAAGGAATCAAAGAGATCACTTTGTGTGATCTTGCTAGTAGTAAGTCACTTGAATCGTGCAAGCTATAGGCGAATACAAAGAAAGGAAGTAGAGGAGGCTTTGAAGGTTATGTGACATGGGAAAGGTGTAGGATCGGATGACATTCCTATAGAAGTATGGAGAGTTTTAGGTGAGCATGGTTTGACTTGGCTTACAAATTTATTCAATGGTATTTGGCGAAGCAAGAAAATGTCTGAAGAATGAGAAGTATCGCGGTGCCTCTTTATAATAACAAATGTGACATCCAAAATTTTTCAAATTATAGAGGTATCAAACTGATAAGTCATACCATGTAAATTTGGGAACGTGTAATCGAAAGAAGGTTGAGACAAGTTTCCAAAGTAAAAGAAAACCAATTCGGATTCATGCCAGGTCATCAACCATTGAAGCCATCCATTTGCTGAGAACAATGAAGATTTATAGAGCTAAAAAGAAAAACCTCCATCCTTTTTTTATCGATTTGGAGTAGGCTTATGATTATGTCCCTTGTGAGATATTGTGGGGAGTTTTGTAGAAGAGACGAGTACCTGTCCTATACATTAACCTCATAAAGGATATGTGTGACAGGGCTTTATCTTGTGTAAGGATCCAGCCTGGGAAGTCTGACTATTTTGACATTGACATTGGTATGCATCAAGGTTCAACTTTGAGTCCATTTCTTTTTACTTTGATTATGGACGAGTTGACAAGTCACATTCATGATGAGATAACTTGGTCTATGTTATTTGCTGATGATATTGGGTTGATTGATGCGACTAGAAATGGAGTAAATGAGAAACTTGAGGTCTGGAGACATGCATTAGAGACTAAATAATTTCGTATAAGTAGGACTAAGACTGAATATTTAGAGTGCACTTTTGATGGAAGCAATGATGAAGGAATCGTGGTGAAGATTGGTGATGATAACATTTAGAAGAGAGATTCTTTTATATTCATGGGATCTATTTTGCAACATGATGGGAAAATTGATGGAGATGTTACTAATAGAATAAATGCAGGCTGGCTAAAGTGGAGAGGAGCGTTTGCTGTTCTCTGTGACAAGAAAATTCCTCTGAAAATCAAAGTTCTACAAAGCGGCCATGATACATGCTATGCTTTATGGATATGAATGTTGGCCTATTAACCATAGACATACGCAGAGTATGGCAGTAGCATAAATGAAAATGCTAAGGTGGATGTGTGGACATAGACGTAAAGATTGGATTCAGAATGATGCAATAAGAATGTAAGTTGGTGTAGCTCCGATCAAAGATAAGATGCGGGGAAACCACTTAATGTGGTTTGGCCATTAGCAAAGGAGGTCAGGTGATGCATCGGTTAGGAGATGCGAGATTTGTGATGTTGATCCGGCTAAGAGAGGGCGAGGAAGGCCAAGAAGTCTTGGAATGATACTATACAAAGGGATCTTATTTTTTTGGATCTAAGTTCGAGAATGACCTAAGATAGATCTGAATGAAGGAAAAAATTCCGTATAGCCGATCCTACTTAATGTGGGAAATTCTTTGTTGTTGTTGTACTTGACCCGGAGTATGAGGCGACCTGTTCACAGATACTGGTGGGTGCCACCATTCCTCCCATGAAGGAAGCATTCCGCAGACTCAGCTTGGTTACTTTCTCATCTCCTGCTTCTAGTCTGACATCTTTTGTGATAGCAGCCTCCCGTGGTAGGAGAGGCTCTTCTCAGTTCCATGGACGTGGACCTCGTGGTAGAGGTCGTATTCGTCAGCCATGCACTTATTGTCATTGCACTGGACACATCGAGGATACCTGCTACTCCAAGCATGGTTTTCCTGCATTGGCTCGTGTAGCAGAGCAAGCACATTCTTGTACTGCCCGTTCTTCGGATCGAAGGTATGATGACCTCGTTGCTCGACTGCGAGACATCATGCCTTCGGGGAGTTCCCTAGATTCTTCTCCTACTCCAGGAGGCCACTCAGACGTTGCAGCTTCTGCCTCCTCTAATACCTCAGGTAGTATCTATGCTCTTATTACTTGTCATTGATCCGATATTACGGAGTGGATTATGGACTCCGGGGCGATACACCACATATGTGGCGATAGAGGCCAACTTGTAGCTTACAGACATGTCCCTTCAGGTTGAACCGTTGTCATAACAGATGTGACTCATTCCCCGATCACATGACACGGGGAGATTAGTTTGACACCTTCGACGCGTCTGCAGAATGTGTTGCATGCATCTGATTTTTCTATGAATTTATTAGCTATTAGTCAGATTACGAAGGATTTGCATTGTCGAGCTATTTTTGACCCATCGTCTCTTGTATTTCAGGACATACTTACGGGCAGGGTGATTGGCTGTGGCCGGGAGCAAGGCGGTCTCTATCGATTGGTTCAAACCCCTTATATATGCCTATCTTCTCATTCCATTAGACCGATCTCTCCTTTTACATGACACTTGCACTTTGGCCACCTTCCACTCTAGAATATGTGTCATGTTCTGCCTCAGATCTCACATTGCTCTTCCTTCCAGTGCAAGGCTTGTCAGTTAGGAAAGCATCATTGATATGCTTTTCCTAGTTATTGGAGTCAGAGCAGTAGCTCCATTTTTGAGTTATTTCTTGTTGATATTTGGGGTCCAATTCGTGTTCCCAATCTCCAAGGACATAGAATTACCTAGTCGCAGTTGATGATTTTTCTCGCATGTCATGGGTCTTTTTATTGAAGAATAAATCTGAAGAAGGTGATGCTATCAAAACTTTTATCAATGAAGTGCATAATTTTTTTTCATCTACGAAATTTGTGAGAATTGATAATGCTTTGGAATTCTGTACTATGCTCTCTCTACATTCTTTTCATCCCGTGGTATTATTCATCCGAAATCTTGTGCCTATACTTCTCAACAGAATGGTGTTGCAGAAAGAAAGCATCGCCATTTACTTGATGTTTCCCGAACTCTTCTCAATCAGAGCCAAGCCTCGCATTCATTCTGGGGTGATGCAGTTCTTACAACATGTTATCTTGTGAATCGCGTATCCTCGTCTGTTCTGGGTGAGAAAATTCCTTTCTCTTTGGTATTTTCAGAAAAGGAATTGTTTTCACTTACTCGTGTTTTCGGCTCGATTGTTTTTTCCATCAGTTGTCTCCAGGTCTAGACAAGCTCTCTCCTAGAGCTGTCAAATGTGTTTTTGTTGGGTACTCCAGGACACAGAAAGGATATAGATGCTATGATCCTTTGCACAGAAAATATTATGTTAGTGCTGATGTTACATTTTTGGGTCGGTGATGTATTTTTCTCCTGCAGGTGATAGGTTGACTTCATCAAATTCAGATGATGAGGTCTACATGCCACCTCCTCCTACGATCCCATTACCATCCCTGCATGTACCGGTTGTTCTAACCCAACCACCAACACCTCCTCCACCACCATCACCTCCTACTATACCGCCACCTGTACCTGTTGTTCCACCGTACTATACACGTCGACCTTCTTCTGCTCATGGTTTCCGGCCATCATCCAGTACGCCTCTGGTATGCTCTGACTACAAGGTTTCTAACGATGGGTCTGGAGATGTGTCTGCGCAAGAAACGTTGCAAGGGGATTACGTTAAGTTTGAGGAGATTCTCAATGACCTGGATGTTCATATTGCCATTCGAAAACAAAAGTGTATATCTGCCACATATCCACTGGCTTCTTAGGTCTCCTTTGATCACTTGACAGGAGAGTTTAGGAGGTTTTCTACTGCACTATCTCCCGTGGCAGTACCACAGACTTACCAAGAGGCATTGATAGTTAGTCAGTGGTATCTAGCTATGGAAGTGGAGACGACTGCCCTACAATCGCATGGTACCTGGAGCCTGGTCCCTGCTCCCAATGGGGCATCTATTGTTAGTTGCAAATGGGTGATTACAGTAAAACACAATGCAGATAAGAGCATTGATCGTTACAAGATCAGATTAGTTGCACGGGGATTCACTTTGACGTATGGAGTGGATTATCTGGATACCTTTTCTCATGTAGCTCGCTACTCTACCCTACGAGTTTTTCTTTCAGTTGCAGTAGTATGTAATTGGTCTTTATTTCATCTTGATGTTAAAAATGCATTCTTGTATGGTGATCTTCAGGAAGAAGTCTACATGCAGTTGCCTCCAGGGTTTGCCGCCGAGGAGGAGTGGCAACATATTTGCAGACTTCACAAGGCAATATATGGCTTGGAGCATAGCCCAAGGGTATAATTTCAAAAGCTCTCGGATTTAATTGAAAAGCAGGGGTTTAGAAGGTCAAATGGAGACCATTCACTATTTGTACAGAGAACATCTATAAATACAATCATTATCGTGATCTATGTTGATGACATACTTGTCACATGAGATGATGTGCATGGGATAAAAATGGCAAATGAGTTTTTGGGATGTCAGTTTGCCGCCAAGGATCTTGAAACCCTAAAGTCTTTCTTGGGGTTAGAATTTGCCAGGAATCAACAGGATCTTGTGATGCCCCAAAGGAAGTTTGTCACGGACATACTTGTTGAGACAGACATGATTGGGTGTAGGCCTGCCACTACTCCTATGAATCCCAGTATGAGATTATATGATGATGATACATGCGAGGTAGATAGGAAAAAATATAGAGAATTGGTGGGAAAACTTTTTTATGTTACTATCACTAGACATGATATCTCCTTTGCAGCTAGTTGGATGAGTCAGTTTATGGAGCAGCCCGAACATGTACACCTGGATGCTGTTTATATGATACTGAGATACCTAAAGTCATCTCCAGGTGCAGAATTGTTATTCAGGAAAGGAGCAAATATTACTATTTTAGCATGTGCAGATGCAGACTATGTGAGATATTCCAAAGATAGAAAGTCCACTTCAGGCTTTGCTGCATTTGTTGGCAGCTCTATTGCTTCTTGGAAGAGTAAGAAGCAAACTGTGGTTGCTAAGAACCCCTCTAATGGTTTGGTGGTTGAAGCAATGACTCCCACTTTAAAAGGACCATGGTTCGAATCCTCCCCCAAACCCCCTCTTCAACCAGTAAAAAAAGCCGCGGTTACTAGGTCAAGTGCTGAATCTGAATATAGGGCTATGGCACAAGCGATCACATAGATGATGTGGGTTCGAGTATTGTTTGCAGATTTACATATAGTGATATATACACTCATATTCCTATGCATTTACATTGTGATAATCAACCCGCTCTATTCATTGCTAACAACCCTACATTTCATGAGAGAACTACATATATTGAGGTGAACTGTCACTATACACGAGACATGATCCATAAAGGTTTTATCTCTATCTCTCATGTTATTTTAGGAGATCAAATGACAAGACATCTTTACCAAGGCTTTGCTCAGAGGATCTTTTCAGAAGTATTCATCCAAGCTGAGCATGATTGACATCTATGCTCCATCTTGAGGGGGAGTGTAGAGATGTATTTTTGTTTGGTGCAATGTTTCTTTATTTATCTTTACTTCTGTCTGTTTTATGTAATTTACCCATAGGTCTCTCCTCTATATAAGAGAGCCTAGGGTTCCAAGGAAAAAAACAACTTTCATTCTTTTCCCAACAGTATGTGTTATACTGGAAGTCGCTATGTGTTAATATTAGAAGTAGCTATACAAAGTCCTGACAAATCAACCTATAATGCCTAAAACAAATCAAAATTACTGTCCAAGCTTTTTCCCTCATAGAAACAAACAATGATCGAGCAACATGACTTATATCAACGGTAGATCACTGATATTGATGGCATTGGTCAAAATATTGGGAAATTGCACTAAATAATTTGACTTTCATCGACATTGGTGGTACACAACAACATATTACCGATATCTGTATCTGTATTGTTGGGAAAAATAAGAGATCTGTCTATTCATCTAAGCCCCATGCTCTCTTATATAGAGGAGAGACCTATGAGCAAATTACATAATGCTAACAAAATGCAAAGACAATAGATAAAAGAGTACAACAACTTATAAATATATCTCTACACTCCCTCTCAAGATGGAGCATAGATATCTATCATGTCCAGCTTGGACGGACACTTCTGAAATGATCCTCTAAGTAAGGCCTTGGTAAAAATATCTGTCGTCTGATCCCTTGAGCTCACTTGGGATGTAGAAATGAAGCCCTTCTGAATCATATCCCATATATAATGGCAATTGATCTCACTATGCTTTGTCCTTTCATGAAATGCAGGATTGTTAGCAATGAATAGAGCCACCTCATTGTCACATTTCAACAACATGGGAAGAGGAACATCTATGTGAAGATCTGTAAGGACTGCTTGAACCCACATCATTTCTGTGCTTGCTTGTGCCATAGCGCCATCTCAATCAACACTAGACCTAGCAACTATAGTTTGCTTCTTGCTTTTCCATGTGACGAGTAGCAAATCCTGTTGTGGACTTCCTGTCATTGGGGCACCCTGCATAATATGTGTCTGCACATGCTAAGATAGTGATGGTACCACCTCTTCTAAATAGCAGCCCTGCACCTAGAGATGATTTAAGATACCTTAGTATCATCTGTATAGCATCCATATGTAACTGACGAGGTTGTTCCATGAACTGGATAACCCGACTGATAGCAAATGAAATATCAAGTCTGGTAATAGTAACATAAAGAAGCTTTCCCACCAGTTCTCTATATCTTCTCCTGTCTTCCTCATTGGTATCATCATCATACAACTTCATGCTTGGATCCATGAGTGTGGTAGCAGGTTGACATCCAAGCATGCTCGTGTCACGTAGCAGATCAGTGACTTATTTCCTCTGAGTCATCACCACCCCTTGCTGATTTCTGGCAAACTCTAGTCTCATAAGTACCTAAGGATTCCAAGGTCCTTGGTTACAAATTCGCGACCCAGAAATTCTTTCGCCCTCTTTATTCCTTGTATGTCATCTCCTGTATTAAGTATATCATCGATATACATCATAATAGCAATCGTACCTCTGGATGTTCTCTGTGTGAAGAGAGAATGATCTGCATTCGACCATTTGAACCCCTGCTTCTCAAACAAATCTGAGAGCTTTTGGAATCAAGCTCTCAGGCTCTGCTTAAGGCCATAGATTGCCTTATGAAGTCTACACACCTGTGAACACTCCCCCTCAGCATGAAAACCTAGCGGCCTGCTGCATGTAGACTTCCTCCTGAAGACCACCATACAAAAAGGTATACAAATACACAATTGGAAATTCAAGGGCATTATCGGATCTCACAATTTCAACCACAACAATGCATTGGTTTTTTATTGGAAAAGAAAAGACTTTGTTACATCTCCAATATCATATATGTTGGAGTATAAATTGTAGGTGTCACTTATATGGGAGAAGGGTAAATGGATCTTTCCAGGATCCATTTACCCCATCCAGAGTTTAGTCCCACATCTACCGTTTGTGGGATGTGGAGACTCAGTGAGGGTTATATAAGAAGCCCCTCACTAGGGCTGGCTATCGAGCCCAACGAGCCGAGCCAACCCCTGGCTCGGGCTCGAGCTCGATAAGCCCAACAGAGCCCGGGCTCGTTCGAGCCCAACCGAGCTGGCTTGAGCCTGGGCTCGATGAGCTCAAGCCCTTATCGAGCTGGTTCGGGCTCGATAAAGCTCGAGCCGAGCCCCTTATCGAGCCTGAGCTCCTTATCGAGCCCGGTCTGGGATCGAGCCCAAGGCAAGCTCGTTAAGGAAAATGGGTACTTTTTGGTGGAAAAGTGTTTTGCATAGGTTCGAACTCAAGACTTGCTCTATCTAAGACTGTATTCTTTACCTAGTAGGCCACTATCCAAGTTGTGTACAAATCTTAATTTTAATATATATTGTAACATTCTATTCACTTATAAAAAAGAAAAAAATTACTAATTTTCTAATGCGTGGGCTGGGGGCAAATGTGTGGGCGAATGGGATTTTGAGAATTCGGTCATGACTCGTGGCTCGTGGGAGGGTAAAGTTAGTAGAGGAAAAATTGTAAAGGGCTAATTTTATTTTGTTTGCATTATATATAAATATTATATATGTATATAATCCTTATCGAGCCCCTTATTGAGTTATGGAGCCGAGCGAGGCTCGGCTCGGCCTCGGTTCGTTAAGCTATCGAGCCCAAAATTCTGGCTCGGGCTCGGCTCAATAGCCTAATGAGCCAGGCTCATGAGCACTTATCGAGCCGAGCCCGAGCCTGGCTCATCGAGCCGTGACTCAATAGCCAGCCCTACCCACACCCCTTATATTCAGATGAGAAAAGCAATAGACTATCAACCTTTGTGTCGTTCTCTCATGGTTTCATCCCGCTCCTTAGGGATTAGGGTTCCACATGAAAATCTCCGAGTTCATGTTTTATTTGAGATTCTCGAGGAAGTTTATGTCTTTTTGTTTATTCATCGAGATTCGATTATCAAATTCATTGTTCTTGAAGATTTATGTTCGAAGATCATGTTCTTGAAGATTATTCTAAAGTTGGATTCATGTTGACATTTTGGTTGAAGGTCTGTTCACATTCCAGATGTTCTAGGGTTTATTTTGAAACCCTAAGTCTGTACGGTTCATTGTTCTAAAGACCAGGGCAACCGTTAGCAACACCAACATTCTGCCAATCTGCAGATTCAGTCCTTCGCAAGCCCTCTTCTAGGGTTCCTGCTCCACGTTGCAACATCCTCGTGACCGCGCTTCTAGCGCGGGCCACCAGCAGCCTCGCGACCGCCCTACTACTACAGGCGGTGGCGGCTCCACGAGTAGGCGACGCACCGCCATTCCCTCTAGCGGTGAAACCCCGATCATCTCTTTCAGGCGATCCTCCTCTCCAGCAGAGCTCCAGGCGGATCTCGACAAAACCAGCGGCGAGCCCACTCCGCGAGGTAATGGTGTCGCACGCACCTCCAGGCGGCGCAATGCCACACCTCCTCTCCACGTTCCCAGGTAGAGGCTCCAGGAGGCGATCTCGAGCTGCCCCCAGGGTTCCAGACATCATCGCACAAGGCTCAATACTCCAAGCGGAGCATCGCTAATCCTCCAGGCGCACCTCCTCGCCTGTGCAGATGCTCCAGCGGGTCTTCAACTGCGCTTGCGGCGCACATCAGGGCTCTGTAGTCGCCCTCAAATCCCCATCTCCTTGTAATGATGCTGCCTCACACAAAGCTCCATCGTGCGAGTAACAGGATTCCAGCATCATCTCGACGCATAGCAGGAGGGTGGCGACTCCCCTCCACTTTCGGCTCGGTGAGGGGTTCCTCGATGGGAACCCTTGCGACGATGGTGCAGATACGATGGGTTCCCAATTGGGAACCCTAACGCATGAAGAGGGAGGGCTGATGCCTTCTCATTTGAAGGCCTGTTCTTCTCCTAATTTACTGCCGATGTTATGGGCCCAATGGGCTGTGTGGGTTTAAAAAAGGGATTTTATCACTTGTGCCCCTCTGAGATATCGCAATATCAGTTATGCCCCTATCTTTTTGTTAATATCAGTTGTGCCCCTCACTTCTTGCTATTTTATCACTTGTGCCCCTCGGGTTAGTGACCGTCCATCCACAGTGCAAATGGACGTTAACTTTGAGGACATAAGTGGAATTAATTTAAAAAAAAAGGTTATGGCGTCATTTTATACCCTCTTCATCATCCTCCTCTTCTTCCTCCTCTTCCCATCCTCTTCCTCCTCCAACCTCCTCCTCCTCCCTCTGAGTCGCCGACCCCGCCTCGCACCCGCCACGCCTCAAGCCGACCCCACGGCTTCCACGTCTTATCTCCTGGCCGGAGTATGAGCGACGCCCCCGGGTTCGTCTTCCCGACCCCGTCTGTCCCGGGGGACGCCACAAATGGGTGACCATTGAGGCCATCACAACGGGTGAGCCGGACAGGTCGTGAACCGTCACGGCCCAACCCTTCCTCTCTTTCCCCGGTTCGCTCTTTGATCGAACCGAACGAGCCGAGCCATCCACGAGAGCTTGGGCACCGTTCTGACTGGCTCCGGAAGGTGAACTTGCAAGTGAAGACCGGTTGCCGCATGCTGCCTTGAACCTACACGTTTACGATATAGCCATTACAATCGAAGCTACCAATTATTCTCGGATATCAATACCCATTACCTGGAACACCTGTGGACTGCATTCTGGCTCACCCCCGAACTCGAACAGGAAATGCGGGTCGGGCTCGGTGCGGATCGTGACGTGGACCTGCATCTCCGAATGCCGCATGGGAATCCACTCGTCGTGGATGACGGAAGGGTGCTCGTCGACGTCCTTGAGGTCGATCAGGATGGAGACGTTGCCGAGGAGCCTACCATGCTTGACGCCGCAGGTGGCGCCGCTGGCTCCGGCGTAGATGCCGAGCTTGAGATGAGCCCTGCGGGTTGTAAAGAGGAGGGGCTTGGCAGCGAGCCTGGCGAGGTCGCTGCCAGCAATTTTAACACTTGGCGAGGTCGGCATTGGAGAGTTCATGACTAGTTGTCGGGGCATTAGAGAGGCCTCCTCCCGCAGCCACGCACCTCCTCCGGCCCCTGCCGCCATCCCGCACCTCCTCCACAGCCCTCGCACCTCCTCCCCAACCCTCCTCCTCATTTGATTTTATTCTGACCATAATACCCCTCTTAACCACACCATGGTTTGAGTAAACTATGGTTATTTCAATTTTTTGACGGTCAATCTGACAGAAGGGCACGACTGATGACGGAGAAAGAAGTGAGGGGCACAACTGATATTAACAAAAAGATAGGGGCATAACTGATATTGCGATATCTCGGAGGGCACAAGTGATAAAATCCTTTTAAAAAACCCGAAAGAAGCCCACCGTTTGAGCTGGAAATTAAAAAAGGAGGGAGTATAAAAAAAGTAATTCTTAAAAAAAAAGGTACGTATAAAAAAAACCGTACATGACGAAAAAAAGGGGAGAAGTGACAAGCCGTAAAAAATGAACGACTTGTTTAAAAAAATATTAAAAAAATAGAGAGAAGAAAATCCGAGAAATTGTGACGGCTTATGTGACATCTTTTCCCCATCTTCTTGTCTTCTCCCAACTTGATCGATGTTGATTTTCCGACAAGTATGAGAGAAGGGGGGAGTACAGTGTAGAGTTTTTTTTGAAGCCAGAATATGGGGGATACACTCATAGGTGTTCGCCCCTTAAACTAGGAAAAAACTAAAAGCGAGAAGAATAGTACAAAAAAGGGAAAAGAGGCGCTCTAAGCAAGCCACGAGCGCACCGAGCGCACCATTCCTGACGCACGAATACAGGACATTTA